>OOFB01001586.1:22904-35923 GCA_900323305.1 Trachyrincus murrayi
CTAACGTAAAAGCCAAGACCCAGCCAAACGAAGAAAGAAAGAAAGAAAGAAACCATGATAATTTGGTGCATTTATATAGTGCTTTTCAAGTGTGTGTGTGTGTGTGTGTATGTGTTTGCGTATGTGTGTGTGGGGAGAGATCTTTGTGATTCGATCTTGCATGGGAAGGCAAGCGAGCAAACTCAAACTGGGATATCAGTGTAAGCTAGCCAGTTTAAGCTAGCCAGTACTTGCTTCGTGCGCTCACAAGTGAGCGAGTGGTCCTCAATCAACGTCAGAGGAGATTAAAATGTGGAAGGCAAAAAATAAGATCATTATTTAAATATCCCACAAACAACTTCTCCAGAAGCGTGGAAAAGGGGAACTCAACACTTTCTAAAAGGTGCAGACTCTGGGAAGAAAGTACTGCTTGGAAATGTCCACAGTGAAAAGATGTGGGGAAAACAAAGAGGGATACAGAGTGAAAAGAAGTGAGTGTAACACAATAACACAACGAGAACGTTCTGGGTTGTCGTCATTGTGGAGTTTTTTCCACAAATTCCCCCCCCGCCCCCCGCAAACAGGGGGAGTAAAGGAGAGATGGAAGGGGTGGGGTGCGTACACCAAGTATGTCTGGCTGTGTGTGTGTGCGAGAGTGAGAGAGATAGAGAGATATAGAGATAGAGAGAGAGACAGAGAGAGTAGGGGAGAGAGAGAGAGAGAGAGAGAGAGTAGGGGAGAGAGAGTCAGAGGGAGGTATGCGGCTCTCTCCAACTGTTTCAGGAGTATTACTACCCCCCAAAAAAAAAAAAAAAACTACGGGCCGTGCCGCTTGCACTCCTCCTCTCCTCCACCCCTCTTCTCCTCCACCCCTCCTCTCCTCCACCGCTCTCATCCGCCTCTCCCTGCCTCCGGGCTCAGTGTTGGGAAGAAGGGGGAAGCGCGTGAAGCGTGATGAGAGAGCGAAAGAAGGAAAGAAAAAGGGATAAATGGTAGGAAGAGGAGTTTGCAGTTTTGCAGTTTCTGCTCTTGGTCTTCGCTCTCTCTCGCCGTGATCTCCTGCGTCTCCGGAGCAAAAGGCGTTGGACTTTTAAACACGAGGAAGTCATTTCTTTCTCTTTTTTTTTGTTTGCCCTGTGTACATTGCGTTTATCGACGACGGCGGTATAAAAAAAGAAAGAAGAAAAAACGGGAGTAGTTGCATCCTTCGGGGGAAGACCGCTGCTCAGCACGCCGTGCCAGGGAACTACTGCACGAGGAAACACACCAACGACGTGGAAAGAGGAGGAGGGAGGGGTGGTGGTGGTGCTGGTGGTAGTGGTGGTGGTGGTGGAGGTGGTGGAGGTGGTGGAGGGAGCTAATAAATAACAGAGCAACATTGGCACCGGCAGTGGAAAATAATAACAGAGGAGAAGGTTTTCTTTTTTTTTATATTCTAGTGGGAAAAGCCGCAGCTGAGAGAAAGTGGAAACAGAGAGGTGTGAGAAAAGAGAGAGAGAGAAAAAGAGAGCGAGAGAGAGAGAGCGAGAGACAGGAGTAAAAAGAAGGAAGACACAAAAAACACACCTGACACCTTTGCCAGGTGGAACAGCCAATTACTTCTTTGCCCTCCGCTCCCTCCCCCTCCTCCTCCTCCTCCTCCTCCTCCTCTCCCGCCTCGAGATGGTCCATCGGCGGGCCCTGGTGCTGCGGACCTATCACCTGGTCTCCCTGCTGGCCGCCGTGATAGGCTCAGAGCGCCAGCGGCACCGCGTGCAGCACGGCCCCTGCACCTACACCTTCGTCCTTCCCGAGGTCGACCACTGTCGCCCCCCTCTCCGCCCGCTGCAGGACCTCCCTCAGCAGGTGGCCAACGCCCTGCAGAGGGACTCCCCGTCCCAGGGAGATCGCGGAGATCCCACGGCGAAGGACCCCCAGGGGCGTGAGGAGGGGGCGGACGCGGGGAGGAGGGGGACCCAGCAGAAGCCCTCCTGGCAGGAGAGGAAGCTGGAGAACCTGGAGAGCGCCACGGAGAACAACACGCTGTGGCTGCAGAAGGTGAGCTGCAACCCCCCCCCCCCGCGGTCAGGCAGGCGGCCGGAGTTAGGGTCGGAGGGGTCGGAGGTCGGCCGGTGAACCCGAGCGTGAACTGCCAGGAACATCCTTTTCCCCCTTCTTGTGCATGAGCTCTGTGTATTTAGTTTCACTATATTTATGTCAAGGTTCAGTGTGCTTCATCGATGCCGTCTGCGTCGGTCTGCTGACGATGAACTGCTAGTTCCCGTGTCATTTTCAATCTCAATCTTTGCATGCTGTACACTCGCTTCACACCCCCTCTTTCGAACGAAATCATCCCGTTTGGACCCGATCTGAGGACAGGACTCTGGTGCGGATTAGTCGAGTGCTTTGCTGTGATTTCCTGGATGAACAGCGTGTGAATATTTACTTCTTGCGACATGGGAGTGAAGTCTGTCTGTCTGTGTGTGTGTGCGTGTCAGCGCGTGTGCATGTGTACTGTATTTAAGACCACTGGGCTGCCCATAAATCCCTGTTGCATGAGAGGGAACATAGAAAAAAAGATTCTTGGCTAACAGTAGAGACGGCGGACAGACATCGCTCGGTCTGTTAAATCCCCTGTAAAGGAACGTTCCTTCTCACTGCCTGCAATCACAACACATAGTAGGATCCAGTCCATTTGTGAACTCCCCACACCAACCCCCAGACCTGCAGGTCGTATTAAAAGTCCATCACCCGGCTGGCTGGGGGAAAGCCATGCTTCTCCTCAGCAGAACATTTCCTTATCAGTGGGAGAGACAGTGTTTAGCATGTGTTGTCTGCCAAGACACTGGCCTGTGTGGCGCAATTAAGCTGTGATTAAGAAGAGGCTAAACTGTGGGGAAGTGATTAAAAGTACCTTCACTTCAACAGTGTCCTTTTTTGTGGGTGTGAAGGTCATGGAGGAAGTACTGGACTGGATCTCTGTCCTCGTGTGTGTGTGTCTATGTGTCTGGACCACAACACCCAGCCCCTTTTGCAGTGTGGTGTGGAGAATGTATACTTCACAAGATTCATGTACTTATATTTATGTGTATTTATTTAGTAGGGGTGGGAGTCCCCCCCCCCCGTGGAGACGCCCCTGTTTTAGAGGAACAGTTGACATAAAAAAAACAACGTATCAAGTCGTTTGCTTTTAAGAGTTGAGATCAAATTATCACTTTTCCCGAGTTTGGTTTGTTTTTGTGATGGCTTCCGCTCCTCTCTGTCAATCTGCCACTCGCGCTTCTACTGCCCGGACTGGTTTTCATCATCGCTGGCGATGAATGTGTCTCGCGTCGAAAGCCTGACATGTTCGCTGTCAGATCCCCATCGTTTCGTCTCGTCTTGTTCACTCGCTCCCGCGGCGCTTGCTCACAAACACACCCGCTGAACGACACACGGGGGGGGGAATCCCGCAAGCGTGCCGTCTGTGCACTCACACTGTGAGACCAGACTTCAGCATCAAGCCTCCCGTGAGACCATGTCAAACATTTAACCCCGTGTGTGTGTGTGTGCTCATGTTTGTTTGTTTGGGTGTATGTGTGTGTGTGTGTGTGTGTGCGTGTGTGTTTGTCGCCTGATATGGCAAATAAGTGCTCCGTGCCCACCTGTGGGACTGGGGGGGGGGGTGTGCAGGGCTGACAAGGTGTTGATGAACCTGAGGCGAGAGGCACTTCTGTGCCTTTGATCTCATAAAATCTTGTGAGCCTCCGAGCCTCAGAGCCAGACAATATAATCCGGCCTATCCGTACCATTTCTATGTTGTATGATACATTCAACCATTCGACTCCTTTCAAGAACCCCGGATATGCATAATACTGAGTAAAAGTGTTCTGACCTTTGACCCCATGGTGAAGGCCCCTTTCAACACCTGTTTCATGAAAAACTGGACCATGTGCCATGGAGGGATAGCCTACGGCTTTGAGTGTGTGTGTGTGTGTGTGTGTGTGTGTGCGTGCGAGAGAGAGAGAGAGGGAGAGAGAGAGAGATAGTGTGTGTGTGTGTGTGTGTGTGTGTATGAGGGAATGTGTGTATGTGTGTGTGTGTGTGTGTGTGTGTGTGTCTCTAAATATAACCCTCCCTTTGGTATTCCTTTAAAGAAAACACACACACACACACACACACACACAAACACACAAACACACACTACTCTGTTAGTTCCTCTGTGGAATTTGGGAGTTGACCTAGCATCCTATGCCGTGTTCCAGATCACTTCTCCGGGGGGTTTCAGAGAGGAGAAACTAACGTTTGTTAGCTTTTGTTTTTAAACCTCATACAACCCCTCGCCCCCACCATGTTCTGCTCCACTCTCTGGTCTCTGCAGGGGGCTGATAGAGTGGCTTTGAAAGTGTTTTTAAGGCAACTTTCTGGAGCCCAAACAGCTTATGTTAATACGGTCATATTATGAAAGATGGAGGTAGCTAGGTAACCCATGGAGACCCTGTTGTTTTTCCAGCATGGTTAATGAAGGCAGCCATACCTCAAGTACCTCCAAGTCACCGCGATCGCAGAAGAAGGAGTAAATACAACCTGCACAACATTAATCAGCGATGTTGAAGATACACGAAGGCCACAACCTCATTATTTTTTTAACCTTCATAACAACGGGGTTGACGTGACACATGAATCAGGGACCATCCTCGTGTCTGAGGAAACCCACTTGTACGTGTGTTTGTTTTACTTACCCGCTAGAGCTATTCTCAGAGTCTTCCTGGTCGTCCATCATAAGGAACCTCCCCTGTGACTGAAACGTAGACAGAAAAAAACACATTCAACGCACGTTAACATCACAGTGGAGATCCACACTGAGGCCTTACAGACACTCGGATGTACCCACCGTACACTGACCCTTGACTGTCTCTCTCACGTCCCCAACAAGACACGCCGTCCGCAAAACAAATTTATGTGGACAAGATGTAATGGCTTCTGCCAGCGTTGCAATAAATGGTTCTGTTTTGGCCGGCAGTGCATCCCGGGTTCCCGACCCCTGAACTTGAGGTCAATCGAATCAAGACAGCTACGATGGAAAGTGTTTGGAAAGGCTCTTTGGATGGACCAGAAGCATCCATGAGAAGGGATAGGATTGTGAGCTATAGAGTTGGTTGTAATCCAGTCTCCTCAAAGTCAGCTCGGCGAGCAGATTTTTGATGAGCTTATTTTGTTTTATCTGGACAGGTTCTTATCTTCGCCTTGGCTGCTCTGGTTTTCATCCATAGCTAAATGTTAAAGACGAGTGTAAAATGGGGTTATGAGAAATATACTGGATACACACAAATCTTTTGTGGTTGTGGTACGGTGCCTATGCCAATGAATCCCTTTGATCAACTCTCACTCTTTAATACTGCCCCCAGACCCCCAGAACAGTCTTTTAGTACACTCTGTTGGTGTGACAAATATAAATCCTATTCTCGGTTTTCAAGCCGTCGTTATTACAAGGCGACGCAAGCACGTCGAACAAGTCTTCCACTACTGGTGACGTGAAAAACATGGCATATGAAATGCCTGACTGGTGGCCACATTTGCCTTCCATGTGTCTTGTGCCGTAAGCGGCGGCATGTGTTGCTGGCTACAAGATGGATGGCGTTCTATTTCTAAGCCAAGCGTTTTAACATTTCATGCCTTTCTCTCCCTGCACTCCCCCCAGCGTGTGATTGATTAGAGATCGCACATTCTCCCCCCCCTGAAGTCCTGAAAATGCCACGATGTTCAAACGTTACGAAGCGATTGTAGCTATTTGTTGAAATGCCATTGCGCACTCTTACACCCGCTTCTGAGAAACGACGCGTTACCTTGATGCCGTTGAAGTCATGGTAAATGGGGTTCGTTTCGCATTGTGCTCGGAGCACAATTCTCACCACTGTGATGAACGGTCGGATAGATGAATGGACGGATAGATGAATGGAGGGATGGATGGATGATGATGGATTAGTAGAAAATGAATAATACAATCATAAAAGGAATCCCGGCTCTCCAACGTGACATTTCTGCTCTTTTGACATTTATTCACAGAGAACTGGTCAATGATATGGATGTTACCTGTGTTTTCGACAGTTGGAGAGCTTCATCCAGGAGAATGTGCGCACTGGTATGGAGGAGAAGAGGAACGCGGTGCACACCCAGACGGCGGCCATGTTGGAAATGGGCACCAACCTCCTCAGCCAATCGGCGGAGCAAACTCGCAAGCTGACGGACGTCGAGACCCATGTGAGCCAGCCAGTAGGGGGCAGTGTGGAGCTGTTTGAAGGCAATTTTAACAAACATGACGGGTGTACGATGTGCATACACATCATTTGAGAAGATAATTTCATAAACGTACTGTATATATCGCCAATAAAGGCTTATAACCCATGGCTGGTGGGATCCACAGGGGAAGAACAATGTATTTCAAACAGATTGTGTTTGGTTCTGCTGATAGGGGTGCTGACAGTGGGGAAGTTAAGAGAAGTGACTGACAACATGCCAATTAAAACATACAGCACAATGAAACAACACAGATGTGTTTTCTGTCGTGCCATGGACTTGTTATGACAGTCTGCTGGGGTCCATGTACTGGACACTCAGTAATAAACCCACCCTAGCCAGGTTAACAAAAAAATACAAAACCGTATAAATATCAAAGCCTGTTGATTTGAACTTTTGTTTAATCTGCAGTTTGCAAGAAAACAGAGGTGAGATAATAGCGGCGTTCATCAAAGATCAAAGCTAAACTGAAACTCTGTATGAAACGTATTACGGGACTAGGCAAAACGTGCAGATCTATCAAATGTGTCTCTACATTCTAACATGTCATCCGTGACTCCTTCCCCGGCGTTCTTGTACTACCTGCTGATCCCTCTGTGAGCGAGGGAGGTATTCATCACCTCTTGGTTTGTGGCCGTTGGTAGGTGTTGAACCAGACCAGCAGGCTGGAGATTCAGTTGCTGGAGTACTCGCTGTTCACCAACCGGCTGGAGAAACACATCCTGCAGCAGACCCAGGAGATCTCCCGCCTCAATGAGAAAAACAGGTGAACACACACACACACACACACACACACACATTCATGGAAACACACGTGCGCACACACACACACACACAGGCTTGTACACACACATACATGCATGTATGCACACAGACACAAATTGCCACAGATGGACACACACACACACACGCAGTGATTGAGTCCTGGGCGTACTGTGTATGACAGAGCAGAAACATGTGGGCCCATGTATCCTCAGAAGTGCTTACTGTGTCCACAATCAAATGTGAAATGCAGCAGTTGATTGTTATTAACAGAGTTAAACATTTGTTTTCTATACAGTAGGGCTTTAAAGCCTACTGCTAAAACACTAGCAGATGTGAACAGGGGTGAACCTCATGGTCATTAGGTGCTGTCAAACAGTAAGCGTGTGTGTGCATTCATGTGTGTGTGTGTGTGTGTGCATTAATGTGTGTGTGTGTGTGTGTGTGTGTGTGTGTGTGTGTGTGTGCACATGCGTGTATGTGCCCTTACGTGTGCATGTGTGTGCTGTGTGTGAACATGCGTGTATGTGCCCTTACGTGTGCATGTGTGTGCATGCATGTATGCGTGTGGATAGAACAATAACATGTGCGAACACATGAGAAAAAGGGGTTTCCCACGTTTCCCATTTAGTTAAAATGAGGGCGGAGCTCTGTCTGGTCCAATCAGAAAAGCAGTGGGTTCAGGATGGGTCATCTGGCAGCGAGAGGGGGGGGGGGGGAGAGTGTACCCTGGTATCTGATTGTTATTAACGGAGTTAAACATTTGTTTTCTATACAGTAGAAAACCAGTACCCGCTGTGAGTGTGTGAGCGCTGCGGTCAAGACACCTGTTACACATCTGCTTGGAAGTCAGGGGGACAACATGGGAAGGACAAGGTCCTACCTATGACGAGACAGACTGGCATATATACAGATGTTATACTCTTACCAGTATAGTTCTTATGCAGGGCAAACACATGAGAGTGAGGACAGGGTCGGTGAGTTGTTGAGGGGGGAGGGGGAGGAGTGAGTGGCATCTGGGGGTGGCGAGGGATTTGTGTCCGGCCAACAGTGGAGTGGAAGGAGAACAGAAGAGCTTCAGTGGTTGCGATGGACCACCACGCCTGGCCCCTGCAGGAGCAGAGAGCCAGCACTGAATCGCTGATATCTGAAATGGAGGAAGAGGAGGAGAAGTGTTTTGTTTTGATGAGGGTTTTGTGAAAAGCGTTGGCTCGCATGGCAGGAGGAAGGCTGCTGTGCCGAGTGCCGTGCAGTGAAAAATGAGATTTGAAATGTAAAAGCTAAGTGTCGTCATGAAAATACCTTTTGCGTGATGATGAATTCAGGGAAAATAGTTTGCATATGAATTTTGTGACAATACGGGTCTCTGCCAAAGCAATCTACATTCTCCGTCTCCAACGATCAAATCGTCGCCAAATGAAATATGAGGTGACTCCAATTTCTCAGATCCCAAAACAATATGGCACATTTTATGATAAAATGTTCCTTTTATTTATTCTTCGCACATTTCTTTTCTTTGTATCTATGACTTCAATTTATCAAATACAAACACAAATCACACGATTCTATTTACTACATTCAAATGTATTCTTAATTTTTGTCCGTGTATTTATTCATTCATCATTGTGTTCCATTGCATTGCATGTGATTAAATCAACATGTGTTTATCTAGCCACAGCGTGAGACCCAAAAAGTAACTGGTTCAACACGGGTGGCTGGGGTTTATTCAAAAAGTAACCCCAGAGCTGTGAGTTGAGCCCATAAAGATCTGGACTAATAGATGTATGATGTTCATTTGGTGCTGAGGGTGTGGAGCACAACACACACACACACACGCACACACACACACACACACACACACACACACAGACACGCATGCACGCACATGCACACGCACACAGGCGTCAGCTTGTTGACTCATGGCTGTGATGGAGAGGCATTACAGGTTGCCTACCTGTGATGGTCTCAGCTCTACAGGTGTATGTGTAGTGTTTACCCCAGTGAGACTCTACTCTATTCTACTCTCTAAGGTCTATTTATCATCCATCATCAGACACCTGAGGGCCACTAAATAATTTGACAAACATCCACTTTCAACCCTAGCCCTAACAAGCTAGCTCTTACTCCAACCTTAGACCTCACCCTAGCTCTAATCCAAGCCTTAACCCAAGCCATAACCCTTCCCCTAACCCTAGCTCTAAAGCAAACACTAACCCTCACCCTAACCTAACATAACCCTAGCCCTAAACCAAACCCTCACCCTAACCTAACATAACCCTAGCCCTAACTGTAACCCAATCAAGGGTGAGATAAGATGATCTCATGACACATCTTCTCTCCCTCTTTTCTCCCCTCCCTTCCTCGCCCCACCTATGTTTTTGGACTCCCCGCCCTCGTAGTTTCCTGGAGCAGCGGTTCTCTGCACTGGAGTCCCGCTATGGCAAGGAGCTCCAGGGGCTCCAGCAGGAGAAGCAGCAGCTACAGGAGCTCCTGGACAGGCAGAGCCGCCTGGTCAGCCAGCTCCAGGGGGAGGTGGACGGCTCCACGGCCAACAGCACCTTGCTGCAGAGGCAGCAGGCCCTGCTCACCAACTCTGTTCAGCAGCTACTGGCCATGGTCAGCCATTGCAACGGTAAAGCCTCTCCCAGGGGAGATGACTATTTCCGAGTACCATTTAGCCATTTAGCAGACACGTGTCCAAAGTGGCATGTGATGTGGCATGTGATGAGATGTGATGTTAAGGAGCAGGTAGGGGTTAGGCATCCAGCCCGAGGATGTGTATGCTGAAAATCAAACCCAGTAACTCTCAGCACCCTAGTCTAGTGATTCTGATTCTTTTTTTTGCTGGTAAAGTACATTTTTGTTGACCTATGCAAAGTTCAAAGGTGACCAAGACCATCGCCTGATGCTAACTTGACCACTCATGTGGATTCATAAAACAAGTGCTCATCTGAATGTGTATTCACAGAGATCTCCACGACAGCCAAAGAGGAGCCGGCCAGTTTCAGAGACTGTGCAGATATCCTGCGCTCTGGAGTGAAAGACAGCGGGACATACAGCATACACCTGCCCAACTCCACCCAAACTGTCAAGGTGCTGTAAGGTTACACTTAAATCCAACGGCCCCAATGGCCTGGACACTATTATTGTCCTATTAAGTACCTTCATATCACTGATATCGATTTATACTGATACCGGCTGCAGTGTCCAACCTTATCCATAGTGACATTCAGAAGCTTCATTAATATTATTATTATGGGCATCGTTTAACTCAGGACAGACAATGACATTCTCAAAACTTTTTCTGGCACAGACGTCGACGGAAATGTCATGCCTTGTTTTTTGAGGGAGCTAGCATAGCAAGCAACAGTCACTTCAGGCCCCGCAGGGCACTGGCCTCAACCAGGTTGTGTGTGGAGGCTAAAGCTAAATCATATAGCTGAGCCACCCCAAGGCCGCTGACCACCAGAACTATGACGTTTCCTCAATCAAGGCACGCATTCTGTGGTCAGATCTCCGAGCCTTTCAAGAAAAACAAAAGTTAGCGAAAGAACTGGTGCCTATATACTCTGCTCCACTGCAGTTGGCTGGCTAATACCACTGCCCCTGTCCTCCCCCCTCCCTTCCTCCTGGTCCTTCTCATTTCCTGTGGGTCAAATGAGCCAGTAGTTTGGCGTCGATGCCATGTGTTTCCTGCCAGACGCGGGTCGTACAGATTGCGATAGATGTCAGTCCTCTCTAACTGCGTTTGCTGCCTTCAGTCCCTGCCATTTTATTTCACTGCAGTTGGCAAATACGCGAGGTTGTAATAATGCGGTGCAGTTTAAAATCGGCATATATTTGATATGCAGCGTGTCGGTTTTATTTTTGTTGGACAAGGGACAAGCACGCACTTCCCGTTTGAAATTTATATTTCCTTCATTAGGAGCGCATGAATGAGAGACAGAAAAGTGCCGAGACAGATTTTTTTTAGATTGATGAATGCAAAACGGAGTCGTTAAAATTATAAGTGGCGACATAAAAACTATTTTGAAAAATAACCTAAAAGCCTAATGCAACTGCCGGAGGCCATTAAAATCTAAGTCATATAATACCCAAGTGGTCAGGATTTTGGCCATAAATGATTGCCATCCAATAAATTGTGGCATAGGTATAATACATATTTATCTGCTCCAAATCAGTATTCAATAAGTTGTCTTGAGAGCTGTAGGACTACATCCCTAATGTACCGAATACTAACACAGCACATCGGCATTCAGCTCCACCATCTGACCCTGATTAACCGGTTCCTATTCTGGCACCATTTTCATAACTAACTAATTTGGTTTCATTTTTCTTCTAGCAGCAGATAGTATGTTGAGATAGCAAGACAAATGGCATCCCAGAAGACACATACTTACACCCACAGACGTCCATTTTTAAGTCCACTCTCAACTTATTCTGAGAACACAACTGGAATCGATCAGGAAGAGTAGTGGTGAGTGGGCGGGATTTTCTGGTATCTTAGCAACACCCTCAAATAAATGTGCCCATCACCGTGGCTGAATGTCGACGCCAATGCAAGCGTTCTTCAAATGGTAGATGCGTGTGGAATTCGACAGAGGCGGGAAAAGCGATATCTTCAGCTTCAAAATATAGACATAAACTATTTTATTCCATTAGGCCAGGCAACAGTCTCCACAGGGACCTCAGTCATTGTCTAATGCAAACCGTGTGGTAGAATAAAACAAGCTATGAAGGCTTAAATAAGATTATCTTTGGGGGGAGGGGGGGAGGGGGTGTTTTCCCTGGTTTACGGGTTGCTCCGGTCTAATGATTATCATCTGACTATCTCCGTGAAGGTTGTTCTGACACCACCTCTTTCCCCTCAGAACTTCTTGTGTTGTCATTCAACAAAACATAGAAGCCAAACGTTCCAGCAGAAATCTACCGGTCACAAACATTACATACTTTTTCGTTGCAATAACATGGTTGCAATAACATGGGTTGTGCCATTTGCTATTTGGACAAAATGAAAAATGACAATACCAAAATATTACAATAACAAAATGTTACTATGACAAAAGCACCCCATGCTGAGATCTCACATCTACATATCTGCAAGGCACTGTTAAAATATGATTTCAAGCCATGACAAAGCCAATACAAATGATTTGTGTGCATGTGTGCGCATTGAAAAGCTGAAAAGATTAAAATAGTTGTCCAACAAGCCTCTTAGATAACGGAGCATGCTGGCGATGTTCATTTTTCCATCTCGCCTTCACACACACACACACACACACACACACACACACACACCTCTCGATTGCCTTGATCCCTCCAGGTGTAAAATGTCACTTCTTTTTTTCCCCACACTTCCTCTTTACTCTTGATGACATAATCTTCTTCTTCTTCACATTTTCTCTGCTATCTTTTTTTTTTTTTCTTCCCCAGGACTTTCCCCACGAACCCAAAGGATGAACTCAACGCCTTCCCTAGAACTGAACCCGCTCAACCCAAACAAACCCAGTAACCCGGCCCGCCTCTCTCCGCAGGTGTTCTGTGACATGAAGACCCGGGGCGGTGGCTGGACTGTGCTGCAGCACCGCGGGAACGGCTCCGTGGACTTCCACCGCGGATGGCGAGATTACAAGATGGTACGCCTCTGTCCGTCGCAGACCTCACCCGGAGCGCTCTGCACATCGCCACGGGCCAAAACGACCGCCTGCCACCGGCCCACGGCCCATGCGTTGGACCATTGGGCAGGTTTAAAACAACATTTCAGGGTTGCACATTAAAACAATCGCTTGGCCGGGTCGATTTTTCCACCCTGGCAGGTAAAACGACGACATTATAAAAGTGAATATTGGACCCTGCATCATGTTATATGGGTGGGGGGGGGGGGGGGGGGGGGGGGGGGAGAGAGAGGGGAGAGAGAGAGAAAGGGAGAGCGAGAGAGAGAAAGCGAGAGAGAGAGAGAGAGCGAGAGAGAGAGAGAGAGAGAAAGGAAGAGAGAGAGAGAAGGGGGGAGAAAGAGAGAGAGG
>OOFB01001586.1:36389-48298 GCA_900323305.1 Trachyrincus murrayi
GTCTGCTGCCATCTGTTTGATCAGAAACCCTTTTCTTGGAAGTGCTTTCTAACTGAAATCTCTCGTCCCCTCCCACCCCACATGCACACTGTTCCTCCCCCCCCCCCCCCCCCACCCCCCCCCCCCCCCCCCCCCCCCCCCCCCCCCCCCCCCCCCCCCCCCCCCCCCCCCCCCCCCCCCCCCCCCCCCCTCCCCCCCCCCCCCCCCACCCTCTCCCCCCCTTCTCTCTCTCTCCCCCCCTCCCTTCCCTCTCTGTCTGTCTGTCTCTCTCTCCCTATCCCCCCTCCTCTCTCTCCCCCCCCCCTCCCTTCTCTCTCGAAAAATGGTACTGAAGGTCTGAGTGACAAGTGCTGACTGTAAATAATACTGCAGTACACATGTGCCAGTCCTCTATCCGCCTGGTATTTGTGCAGCAGTCTGCCAGAGAGAGAAGAATCTAGACTACAACATGCTAAATGAGCGAGGTTTGCCTGGGGTTTTTGTGATTGAAATGTGATTTATTATTTTTAATTCAACCTTCCTCAGTAGATGAACTCGTATAGTTCAGCGCGCTCATAAAAAAACAACTAACAAATGAGATTTGCGTCAGAAAGAGCGATCGAGCGAGTGCACGAGGGAGTTTAGGAGAGAGAGAGGGGAAAAAAAAGGATTTTCAGGACCAATATTTGTACAAGCGTATGATACATGTTTTAGCCCATTTGGGGGATTCGAGGGAGTAGATGGAGTAGATTCCTGCGTAGATGGCAGTGTGTTCCTTGACCTTCCTTGACCCTCAACATACATGCTATTTCAATCACGCCGCTGATTGAAATGGGTGATCAAATGTGACAAACAAGAAACGCTCCACGTTTCTGAAGGATAAATGCATCTGAGAGACCCTTGACCCGTACTGATTCAGTTCACACTTCAGGGTACGAGCACAACGTGTCCGCTTCTTATGAAGAAAAAGCGCTGCCTCTAGAGCGCATTTTGTGCTGAAAATGAAAAATATATATATATAAGGATCTCGCGACATTGTTTCCATAACAACATTACACAGTTTCGCTGTGCATGCTTGTCTGTCCAAATAGGTTCTCTGTGGAGTTCCATTTAATATTGTTCAATTCGTTAAACTTTATAATTTCAATACACCTTCTGCTGGAACATTGTTTAACCTTTCCCCGAGACTTAAGAGAGCCAAACGTGTCTTTTTGAAATGTTAATCAGATTATATGAATGTAATTACATTTCACCTTGCTTTGACAAGTGAATCCTAACTGAATTCCATCTCAGAGTTGAAAATGACCTGTCCTAGTGGGCATTGGTACTGCTGTAGACCTCACATTCTCTCTCTCTCACTCACTGACTCACTCACACACACTCACACACTCACACACACACACACACACACACACACACACACACACACACACACACACACCAGGGCTTTGGAGATCCGTCCGGAGAGCACTGGCTGGGGAATGACATCATCCATCAGCTGACCAGCTCCCAGGACTACAGCCTGCAGGTGCAGCTGAGGGACCGAGAGGGGCCCGAGGTGTACTCCCATTACGACCACTTCCACGTGGACGCAGAGGACAGCAACTATAGGTACCTCACTCACTAACACATACAAACTGGGAGGATATTTACATTTCATTTATTTAGAATTGAGAATTGCAGACATTAGAAATAACAAATTATAAATGACGTCAGTAATTTTGTTAATATATAAATAAATAAATAAATATATATATATAATGAAAATATACAGTTAAAAGAAGTTAATAAATACATTTACTTAATATAATATAATATAATTACTAAAACAAAACTTGAAGTATTGAACGTAAACAACACAGAGGGGCTAAAGGTATGATTATGATTATGCTATATTGGAGGTAACTATTATTTATGTTGTTTAATGCATTATTAATTATGTTGTTCAGCAGGATCATTGGTGCAGGTCTTTAACTGCATAAGTGACTTATCATCAGAATTCTGAGAATACCATACTACAATTACCATCTTGCAATAAATAATTTATTTAAGATAATAAAATAATCAAAATAAAGTACAGAACTGTGAACTGTGGCAAATTAGAAGCTATTATCCAATAGCTTCTATTACGAAAAAATCCTCTACTTTATCAATCCTAAAACCAAAGTGTCATTCCATTTTTTTTCCACTCAGACGTATGAGCTAATAGAAATCTGCTCTAATCTCCCTTCATTTTCTTTCCATTATGGTGCTGCTGCCCCTTCAAATCCCCACGGGTGGCCCCTTACATGGGAACAGGATAACAGAAACACTTACCATTACCTGCAAACTGCCAGGAAACTCTCGAGCCATGATAACCCGTAGCTTCTCGGGAATTTATGTGTATAAAACATAGTCAAAGAAAAAATATATCTTATGCTTTTAAAAAGTGAGCTAACATTTTCTCCAGACGTTTTATTTAAACTAACACTAATTCTCACAGAATGACATGACGGTGTATTACTCATCGCATGCGAGTGCCTGTGCCCTGAATGAAATATAACCGGACTAATCTCACTTGACATAATCAGTGGGCAGTCAGCTACGTAAATCTAAATAAAGTTGTACGTGTGTTGTACTCTGTTCCCTCTGTGTGTGAGGTAAGCCACCTGTACGGTCGTCATCCTTTACGAAGCCAGCTACTTGTTGTAGGTGTGCATGAGTGTGTGTATCTTTTACGAGATGAGTATGTGCTCGTTTTATTAGGGTGCTGCTGCAATCATGGCTTTAGTACTGGACCCACCAGAGGCCTGTGGTGCATGCTGCCCTCAGCCAATGAAATCTGTCTCTCTCTCTCTCTCTCTCTCTCTCTCTCTCACATGAAAGTCTCATCTGTATGGTGAAAAGTGAAGCTTGTGGATAGCTAGAATATCATCAAATATACATTTTTCATGATTTGACCAAGATCAAGTCAAAAACATAAAAAAATGAGCAAAGCTTAAAACGTGTGTTTTGACATTGCGCTGTATGCTAGCTAATGGTGCTATTCCTGTAAAGCTAGTGTACAGTGGGCATTAGCGGACTGGTCTTTGAACTGCGTTCTCCACTCCGTCAAAGCAATTAGCACCTATAATTTTCCGAGCATCATCCCACTCCCACCACCCCTCCACCCCTATGAGCCATGATTACAGCCTCCTCTCTCCCCGTAAGTGGTGCAGGGTCACACGTGCCACCGTCTGTCTAAAGCCCGGGAGTTTAGCGGTCACTGCCCTCTGAACTTCAGGGCTGGCCGGGGAGGAGCGGATCTGTCTAGTCATCCCAGACAGCATGCTCCGGGGGGGGGGAGGGGTTGGCTGTGGAAAAGGTCACATTCTCTGCAGGGGGGTAAGGGACGGATGCTAACCACGCTGAATGACGGGGGCGCGGAACAGGGCAGACAAGAGGCTTTGACCTCGTGCACTCCCTTCAAACCTTCACTGGCACACACACACACACACACACACACAGATGGACACTCAGACACACCTGCAAAAATAAAACAATAAACACGTCGTGCCTTTCGGAATTCTTTGAGATAAATCATCCGAAAAAAAGAGCGATGTGGGGATAATACAGGAAGAGGTTTCGTCTTCCACTCCTTCATCATTGTTGCATAGCAACCTCCTCACGCTGTGCATCCCCGCGGTTAAATGGCAGCTCCATTTTGTTAAGTGACAAGTTTTTCATCAAACTTTAATGCCACTTTTTCTTTTTTGTTTGTTCTTTTTTTCCCCCCCTTTCATAGCCTCCATGCCAACGGGTTCAGCGGCACAGCGGGCCGCACCAGTAGCCTCACACACTCCGGCACGGCGTTCAGCACCAAGGACCGAGACAACGACCGATGCACCTGCCAGTGTGCCCAGATCGCCTCCGGAGGTACGGAGACGAGAAACACTTTCCCTCTCAGCTCTCCCTTCATGACAGCTCGTTCCTCATTAGAACCATACACTCCTCAGCCTTTGACACTCAACCGCCCCGGAGTGCATCTCATCCCATCTGCCAGCATTTGTACATATCTATATACACTCGCGATTTAGTCTGTCAACAGACACCTTTTAAAGCAGTAACTTACAGTAAATCATTTTAAATACGCGCGTCTGTGATGAGCAGGTAGGGTAGTCAAGGTCTCAAGGATGGCTGCGGGTAAGGGAGGGCTCGAACCCACAACCTGTCGGCTGGGAGTGAAACACCCTAACCACTAAAACTCCCACTTACTCCCCCTATCTTAATGATGTTTAAATTTAGCATTTTATCGCCTGCGCGTCAGACGTGAGATGTGTTGATTCTGACCCCCTCTGGGTTCCAGGTTGGTGGTTTGAGGCCTGCGGTCCGTCTAACCTGAACGGGATGTACTACCCCGCCTCCTCCACCACCGTCCGCTTCAACGGCATCAAGTGGTACTACTGGAAGGGTCCCACGCTGATGGCTACCATGACAACCATGATGGTGCGCCCGGCAAACCTGTAGAGCCGGGGAAATCTGTTTTTGTCATTTTCGTCAGAAGATGTGTGTGTGTGCGTGTGTGTGTGCGTGTGTGTGTGTGTGTCTGGGTCGAGGTGGACACGGTTGCAGTAAGATGAATGATTCAAATGAAACACAACCACCAATGGGAGCACATTTGCATGTGGAGCTTTCAGAACGGCCGTCGGGACATTGAGGACTCCGGTCTAATGACTTACACAGAAAGATGACCAGGAGTTCCAGTGGAGAAGCAAAGATCCACTCAAAAGTGTTGCATAAAGGAAATATCTTTCATAAAAGTATTGTCATAAAGTATCTATAGTCTGTAATTGAGGAAAGCATATCTCAAAATGAGTGTTAATAGTTGAGCTCATTAGCTAGCAAGATATTACAGCCAATTGTGTTTTCAGAAAATTGTGTAGGTCAGATTTTCTAATATTTACCTCATTGTATTATTGCAGCCTACATTCTAGGCAAACTGCTTATTTTTTTAAATTCTTACTTTCTATTCCTTATTTTACATATTTCTCATGTAAAGTAAGGACGAGGTCCATCTTTCCTCATGTGCCTTTTAAAAGGTGCAGTTTCAAATCAATAACGCCCCGGCTAGACCTCGAACCAAATGAATCTGTATAAAACCATGCCTTCATACACATTCTTAATTGTACACTTTGTAATAAAAAATTGGTATTTTACCCATGTGTAACAAACTGCGGTCGTTAACACACATCCTGCGGCTGAGCCCTACAATTAATTACAGTGGAAAAAAAAAAAAGATACCGTCTCGCACGTTTCGCTCGTTTGTCCGATGAATCACTGGGGACCCACTGGCAACAGGATGGGTTTATCCCCTACAACAATGGACCCGTGGACCCATATATCTGCCGCCATGAATCCGGCCCGGCCTCTAAGTCCGCCGTGTGGGATAATTAGCGTGAGTCATCGGCGAATGGACACCGTGCTGCTGCTGCTTCGTTTAAATCTGTGGTTCAGCGTATGACTCAATTCTAAACGGGAGAGTTACGGAAGGGTGGCTTTTTTACTGATTACCCTCGATTTGTTTTCTTCATGGCATTAAATTAAGCCATTTTCTTCCCCCGACAGTAAGCTATACTCCTTGTGAGGTCATGACAACGTTCGGGACCGCAACAAAATATACATTCATAATTCATAAAAGAAGTGACGGAAAATGGGCGTCAACTGTCAAAGTTCCCCATAGCTAACGGGAGATAGTGTATTCAGCCTCCTGCCCACGCACTGAATACAGTAGACACCAAAGACCGACCCACACACACACACACACACACAACCGACCAGGTATACTTCCTGACCCCGTGGCTAATGGGGTTTCTTCTGACCTTGGGGGTGCAGGACGGGCGATGAATCACAGTGTGTAGGGGGTTGTCCGGGGTGGGAGAGGTTACGGAGTTCCTCTCCGGGTGGCCAGCTGGCTGAACCAGCCAGTATTACCAGCCAGCTAAAGTGGTTGTGTTCCAGTCCAGTGGACCAGCCCTCCCCTCCCTGGGTTAGGCCTCCACTCTCCATGCAGTCTCTTATTTCAACTGGTCATGTACAATTCATTTTTTGTATTATTATTTGTGCCGTGTGTGTGTGTGTGTGTGTGTGCGTGTGATGGGGGAGGGGGGGAGATTTTCTGCTCCACCAGAGCCTTTAACTTCACTGGGAATTCATCAAGCAACACTAAGATAGACAGATTGATGAGAGATTGATGGAGGTAGGACAGTAGTTAAATCCTTGTCCCTTGCCTACTGTCTGCATCAGTGTCTTTAATTTACCAAGGGTTATGATGCCTGGCGACTAGCACGGATGGGTAGGTTGTGTGAGGATAGGGTGGTGATGAGGGGTGTGTGTGTGTGTGTGTGTGTGTGTGTGGGGCGGGGGTGTATTTAAGGACTTGCTGTGGGTTTACCTTACACCCAAACAACTAATGGTGATGAAAAAAACTGCATCAGTAATGCAGTTTGCTATTCAATATCCAATGTCGTGGTTGTTTTCTCGACTGCTCTGAAAAGAGATTAAAAAAAAATCTAAATTGGAGGAAAACTAAAGATGTGGAGCGGTAATGCCACTATGATCCACTGGGGGGCACTGGCGGCACAGTGTTCCCAATTTCATTATTTCCCACCACAGGTCCGAAACGTCTTCTTAAATATCTTCTGCCCTGCTCTCCAATTCCTCCTATCAGATGGGCTGTTTAGACCAATAGTGTGGACGGAAGAAGGTAGGTGATGCGTCAGGGCAATCACAGCTCATCTCATGAAAAGAGGCACTCCAAATCACAGCATGCAGAGACGATGGGAACGCGGCCATGTGTGACTCGGTAGCACAACACGCGTGACAGGGGAGATAATATTTTGCTCCCAAAATGTTGTTGTTTTTTTACTTCTGGCTGTCAACTAAATAAGAGTTATCGTAGTAGATGATGGAGTTTTTGACGTCGCCCTTATATTTGAATAACGCAACAAATTGACATTATTTGTGTCTTGTTTGGCTTTGGGGGAGACCCAGATAGAGTGAAGAGCAGAACTCTGGTAACATTACACAGACACCACTTCATTCGGTTGAACTGTTCATTTTGCCAAACCAATTTACTTTCTTCCATCCTTCTGCCTCTCGCACTTTCTCCCTCTCAGCCCTCCTTTTATTATTCATTATTCACAGAAACATCGAGACAAACTTTACACCCAAATATTCCATTATCTTCAGAGCCATATTTGACACGGTAGCTGGAAAGTCCTGTGGATGAAATGTAAAGTGTGTGTGTGTGTGTGTGTGTGTGTGTGTGTGTGTGTGTGTGTATTGCATGCAGATGTACTGCAACCCTCCAGTCTGGATCTACTCCACTAATAAGTCAAATATTTCCTTCAACCAACATATTGGCAACCAGACACTACTACTACTAATAGCCAAATAGTAAATAACACTTTTGATATGCATTCATTCTGCTGCCAATTTTATGATTTAACTGTAACCCAACTCATAACAGGCATCATATTGCATTTTTATATGGAGACAGCATTTTTTTGGTATAATATTGTAGACATTGATTTATCCTACAAATCTAATTTTCTTTTTGAACGTTGATTCTCATGAGAGCGACAGCAGTCTCAGCGCGTACCTGACAACAAGGGTCTATTTCTGTCTCTCTTTCCCCGTCCAAAGTCAAGGCCAATCAGAACAGGTTTCGCTTGTCACGAGGCCAAATGCCATGCTCCCTGCAATTACGGCCGCGATTGGCTCGAATTGCCCATTAGTACTTGTCTGGAGTCGGTGTCTAAGAGCACGCAGCCCAGACAGGTGTGTTTAATCACACCTCATTGGTCCTTCCTTAACGGCGGGACCTCGTTAGGCTGCTAGCCTTGATCCAGACTCATTTGTGGGGTGTTTGCCGCTCTTCGTTTGTACGGCACAGACCGACACAATTAACGGTTACGGAAGTAGCATAATGTCAAATGTGTTTGTGATCAGAGCGGGGTGTGTTTACTCTTTGTTGTTGTGTTTTCGTTGTTTTTACCTTAAAGCTTGTTAGTATTTATGTGAATTGGATTAGTATGAGACGGGAAGGGAGGAAGTGGCTGTCAGCCTGTTATGCTGCCGGCCCTTAACGTGTTGTCAACGGACAATGTATTCTGACGGTAATAAACCAAACAAGAATCCATACAAAACAACTTCTACACCAACATGGAGGGTAAATCATTAATATATTCCTTCCCACGTAGTTAAATGTCACTCTTTTTTTGACGACACTGCCAATTGTCATTATGGCTGTTTGCCACTTTTCATCTAACATGTAATGGTTGTAATCAAGAGTTGTCGGGTACAGGGGTCTGTTGTTGTCGATATTGTTCACATTAATGGAGTCGAGTTCACTGGTGCCAATCATAATTTTATCGGCTCGAAGGTAATCACTTTTGCACGGCTTTACTTAGGACCGACCGCCCCGGAATCCATTATGAACAGTGTTACCAACTGACACGCTTTATGAGCCACTGGGACTTCAGAGGGAACGGTCAACCAATCAAAGGCTGATTAAAAAGGTCTGACGTTTTCTTCTGCTTTGGGTTTGAGAGGGTGTGTGTTTGTAGCACAGAGTAGGTGGAAAAGTAAAAAAAAAAAAACGTTTCAGAAAAAAGTTTGCCGGAATTTCAAAGACGACCCTCTGGTAGCTCCTTTCTTTCGCTCTCTTTCTTTCAGTCATTCACCACACACATACAGCCCACACGCATGAATACCACACAGCACGCCACTATGCACAGAGCTTTGTAACGGCTTTGATCAATAATTGATCAAAGGAATCCGCTCTCTGTTCTTAGACAGTGGAGGCGGCGGTGGCCGTGAAGGCAGCCATTCTTTATCTGTTTTTTGGACTCATCCTCTCAATATCCAGTCTAAGGAAGAGACACTTGAAGCTTCAACATTCCCCTTAGTCTCGCTCTCTCTCGCTCTTTCTCTCTCTCTCTCTCTCTCTGCACAGACAAGACAGACCTTTTTACACGGAAACACGGAATCCCCCGCAGGTTTGACATTACCTTGAAGACCCATGAAGACCCATGAACTGTCAGGTCCTGCGTGGAGCCATCAGACAAACAGGCAGAGGTGATGTCGCTCCCGCCGGGGTATAGAATGTCTCACGCTACCGGCCGGGGGCAGTGGGGACTTTGGGCTCTGAGACTGTAGTACTAGCGGTAGTTTACCCCAGCGACGGCGGTCTCAGAGGAAGGAGGAAGTCTCAAGTTTAGATGACAAAGTGAAGCTGCCGGTGTATTATTGATAAGAGGAGATGGGATGGGGGGATAGGGCGCGATGGCCGGGGCGAGATTGCAATTTAGATGGATAGAATTTAGATCAAAAGTAATCACATTATCTCTGTCTGTGCGCGTCACTGCCGTCTCGCACGCCTGCTGCCGATGAGCAGAAGCACTAAACGAAGAGGAAGATGACGACGAAGGAAGGAAAGAAAGCCAGGACCACGGATAATAAAGACTCTCGACCGAGGCTGCTGCTGTTCATGCATGTATGTGAGAGAGAGTGAGAGAGAGAAACAGACAGACAGAGAGAAGATGCATGTGTGTATGTGTGCAACAGAGAGAGAGCGAGAGAGAGAGAGAGAGAGAGCGAGAGAGAGATAGAGAGAAAAGAGACAGGAGAGAGATAGACAGAAAAGAGAGAAAGTGTGAGAGAGAGACAGACAGAGATAGAGAAAGCGAGACAGACAGAGAAAGAGAGACATACAGACAGACAGAGATAGGGAAAGAGAGACATAGACACAGACAGAGACAGAGAGAGATGGAGAAGATGCATGTTTGTATGTATGCGACAGAGAGAGAGAGAGAGAATTTGGCAGAGAGAAGTGTATGAAAAATTCATAGGGCTGCAGATCCCAAAAGCCCTTCTCTGTTTGCCAGGAGTCCTTGGCTTCAAACTACCGGCCGGGGGCAGTGGGACTTGGGCTCTGCGATTGTAGTAGTGTTCACAGCACCACACAGCGTTCTACCCCTGGTCGGGAGTTAGAGAATGTAGATTTTATTTTGTTCTTCCTTCGTATAAAAAGAAAAAGTGGAGGAAATGTGACATGGGCACAGGATGACTCAGCACTATAGTTCAACACCAGGAAGACTTGTTGACGAATCTGGGCAAGCTGTTTTAGCTTTAGTGGTCTTTCGGTTCTTAGCCTACTAGTAAGAATTGAATTCGGACTAGTTCAAATATATTTCTTACTCGCAAGAATGGTCATTTAAGATATCTATGTTTTCATTCTCACAAGTAAGAATTACACTTTGACCAGTCAGAATTAAATTCTTACTAGTAAGAAAGTAATTCTTACGAGTAAGAGTTAAATTCTGCCGAGTAGGCACGAAGGCAGCCATCCTTTTTTCTCAATATCCAGTCTAAGGAAGAGACACTTGAAACTTCACCATTCCCCTCAGGGCGTTTTCACATTAGGTACGATTGATTCGTACCGTGCCCAAGTACGACTGCACCCCCCCTCGCTACTCCCCCGCTAACGTTCTCTCTCTCTCTCTCTCTCTCAGACCTTTTTACATGGATACACGGGAGCCCCCGCAGGTTTGACATTACCTTGAAGCCCCATGAACTGTCAGGTCCTGTATGGAAACATCAGACAACAAGCCAAGGTGACATCGCTCCCGCTCCCGCTGGGGTATAAAATGTCTCGGGGGGGGGGGGGCCAAGTGTATTACAAATAATAAACACCCCCTGCTCCCCCCTCCGAAAATGGGTTCAACTGCTTCCCCGTGGATCATTTTCTTGAGATAATGCTGGAGAACAATGCCACACTGCCTTGTGTCACTGCTTCACCCGCTGTTTCACCCGCTGTTTCACCCTGCGATGGCTGTCTAGGAAGTCTTAAGTAAAGTTAAGTTAAGCTGTCTGTGTATTATTGATAAGAGGAGATGGGATGGGGATAAGGTAGAGGAAATGTGACATGGGCACAGGATGACTCAGCACTATAGTTCAACACCAGGAAGACTTGTTGATGAATCTTGGCAAGCTGTTTTAGCTTTAGTGGTCTTTCAGCTCTTAGCCTACTAGTAGGAATTTAATTCTGACTACTTCAAATATATTTCTTATATTTCCTCTTTACCTGTATGTCTCACAGTTGAGTATTAACATTGTCTCAGTGTAGTGTCACTCACTCACTTGACATGTCTCTCCCGTACTCATTGAAACAACGTAAAACAAATAATAATATGCTTTATATCTAATATAGCTTAGCGATCTCTACAAAGAATAAAGTACTGTCCTTCTTTTCTCTTGTCTGCCGCTCTTGGTGACCTCTCACCCCTCTCCCAATGACCTGAATGTCCCTATATCAACACATCCCATTGGTTACAACCCAAATAAGGTCGCGCATTAACAGAAAACACAAACGCAAAAGCCACAACGTAACGGGAGTGAGCGTCAGCGAATGTTGACAATAAAACGGCTTGCCATAGAAGAATCCATGTGTCAAACAAACAAAAAAGACGGTAAAATGCTAAATCTACGACAGTCTGCAGTGAGTGAGTTCATGTTTTTGGCTTTGATTGTGTGCTCACATCTATGGCTGAGTCTACCTCACCTAAACATCTGTAGCAATACCATCTAATGAAAGTTGGGCCAATTACAGGCTTGATAACATTGGCTGGCATACTAAGTGCCACACTTAGTATAGCTTCAACTTCACAACACAGCGAGCACTTTATTTTATTTATTTCACTTGCTGCTGCAGCGTTGCTATAGTCACCACTGCCTTCATAGTGAAGGTGTGCAGGGAGGGAGGGAGGGAGGGGGAGAGAGAGAGAGAGAGAGAGAGAGAGAGAGAGAAACAGAGAGAGAGAGAAAATTGGGGTAGAAGGGAAGAGAGTTGGGTTGAAGTGAAATTTTTTACAGCCTCACCTCAAAAGTGGGTCACGAATATGCTTTGGTTT
>OOFB01001591.1:0-15305 GCA_900323305.1 Trachyrincus murrayi
GACACACAGACGCACAGACACAGACACACAGATAAACAGATAAACAGATACACGGACACACAGACAGACAGACCCACAGGTAGACACACAGACATACAGACAGACAGATAGATAGATAGACACACACACACACACACACACACACACCTATATATATATATATATATATATATATATATATCTGTAGTGCACCATGGTGAAAAACAAATGTATTACAATCTTACAGAACTCATTTCAAGGAAGAGCGTTCTTAAAAGCAGCATGAGAGGCGCAGGCTTTTAAAAGCTGGAGAGATGCCTGGGCAGAGAAATTAAACCAGAAGCCCTTTCTAATGGCACTCACTATGCATGAAATAAGCTGTTAATTAGCTTGTAATCACACAGGGCAGCTCTTGTAAGCCTAATGGGAGTACATTTGCAAGTGAGTATTTTCCACAGAGCAAATTACGAAAACATGTCCCTCCTCTTCCAAGAAATACTGCCATATTGAAAAAGCCCCCCCAAAATCGAATCTACCATTACAAAAAACGCTCTGTGCTAGTTTTGTTATAAACCACTGTTGTACAATTATGTTAGTGTTACATTTGTATGAATTCTATTTTTGACCTCCATCTTTTCAATATTATGAAGTTAGTGGTAATATGCAAATTTTTGTCTCTTTATCTTTTCTGTTTTTCCAACTAATGTTCCTACGTGTGTGTGTGTGTGTGTGTGTGTGTGTAGGATGGGGAGTCTGAGTGCTATGTTCAAGACAGGTCTGTATATTAATGACCTAAGCATGCACGACTCCAGTAGAGACCTGGTGCTGGCTGGCACCCAGCAGTCTGAGGAGCTCAAAAGAGCTCTCATACAGGTACACACACTGTGTGTGTGTGTGTGTGTGTGTGTGTGTGTGTGTGTGTGTGTGTGTGTGCATGTGTGCACTAACTGCTACTGCTTTGCGTTAAAGCACTTTCATTGCTTTTGAACACAGCATACAAACAAACCTATAAAATACACACACACATGCACACACACACACAGAGCTCCAACACAATGGGTCCTCTCTCTCTGCTGGCTGTTGTGAGTCCAGGAGCAGAAGAAGTCCAGTAAGCTGGAGGAGAGCATGAAGATGTTGGACTACGAGATGAAGAAGACGGACGACCTCCTGTACAGGATGATCCCCAAGCCGGTAGCCAAGAGGCTGCGCAAAGGAGAGCCGGCCGTCAACACGTGCGAGGTCAGGGCAAAGGGCGTTAGGGATAGAGTGGGTAGTTCAACAGAGTCCAGTCCAAGGTCACTACGATCAACATCACACAGAAGAACACTCAGGTGACACAGGCAGCGGAACTGCTGTTGTTGAACCTGATTGGTTCAACCTGGTGCTAAATGAGGGCTCGTTACATCAGCACAACAACTGCGCAAGTGTCTCTCGCCAGAGGGGGGTGCTGTTTTTGTGTTGTTTGTTAACACTGTGACTTCCTTTGTCTTAACTCTAAACTTCCAAAGTGCCGATAACAACGTTAATCTCTTCTCCCCTCTTACTTGTTCACCCGCCCCCGGTGTTCACCTGCAACACTGTTCTTCTCCCTGTCGTAGGTTTTCCCCGATGTGACCATTCTGTTCAGCGACGTGGTCGGCTTCACACGCATCTGCAGCCACATCACCCCCATGCAGGTGGTCTCCATGCTCAACACCATGTACACCCTGTTCGACACGCTGAGCGAGAAGCACCACGTTTTCAAGGTGCGTATGTCCTTTTTGTTTTCATACTTACTTTTTCCACTTGTTTTCCACAATATTGTGCTCTAATAATCATGCCCCGTTGAATGTGGCATTTGCATCAGTCGTTTTTACCTTCGTTCTACTTTAACCGCCTAACACTTTCTTAAAGGTGCTGTAGGTAAGATTTAAGAGCTATTATTTGAGGGTAATTTGTTAGAAATGACCTGCTGTGAGAATATCTGTTTCAAGTTGACTGCGCCTGCCTCTGTATGAGACAATTTACATACATTTCTGACAAATCAGGGCATCTCTTCCCTGATTAGTTCGGCTAATCCATCCTGCCTGTCAATCAAAGGTGCGTGAACAAAATACTTCTCAATGGTGGAGAAACGTCGGGAGGGAGGGAAATCTTGCTCTCTTCCTCTTTTTACAACTCTTACCTACTACAGCACAGTTGTTATCAGAGAAATGACTGACTTCTTTTTAAGCTTCCTACCCACTAGGCGACTTTTAAAGTCGGGGCCGATGGTAAGGTAAGCTTCTTCAGACCCAGAAGGTAAACTGAACTGAAGTGCTGCCAACCATCTTGGCTCCGCATCCCCCAGGTGGAGACCATCGGTGATGCCTACATGGTGGTGGCCGGAACCCCAGAGAAGACCAAGTACCACGCCCACAACATCTGCGACATGGCCCTGGACATGGTCCGCTCCATAGACCACCTCAAGGACCCATCCAATGGCAACAACATACAGATCCGCGTTGGTGAGGATGGCACACGCACACACACACACACACACACGCACGCACACACGCACGCACGCACATACACGCGCGCGCGCACGCACACACACTTTTTGATGTCAAGAGCGATTGGACTGGGGTTTGTGTCCGGGTTCCAGGGATCCATTCTGGGATGGTGGTGGCGGGGGTGGTGGGCCACAAGATGCCCCGCTACGGTCTCCACGGGGACACGGTCCACACCGCCTCGGCCATGGAGAGCAATGGCAAGGTACTGTACCTAGCACGTAACATGGCAGGAAAAAATTGTAAGGGCTCTATCCAACGCCTAGAGCCCTAGGCGCCTCGCGAAAGACGTGTGGCGTCTGCCTAAAGCCGGAGGTTGGGGCGCGACATAGCTTTTCAGAAAGTGTGAGGGTTTGACGCGGTGGCTAGGGTAGAGCTTCGCCTTGATATTTGAATCCGTCAAAAACCAAAGCTAGCTGTCAATCACCGTACTATGAGTTACAGATGACAATAGAGCAATGTGATTGGACGAAATACTTGTCAGTTTAACGCCAGTGCAGGCATGTGTCATAACTACGTAATACAGCCGTATACCAGAAGTAAGCACAAATACTTTTTTGGGCGCAAATATATGAAAAATACCTACATTGAAAAATGGTATTCTTATTTTTGGTCTAAATCGTGGTATTGAAGTAATTCAACTATAGGTAACCCAATTTGGACCTCAGAGAGCACATTTTTCATTTTGTGGGTACTTGTGGTGTGTGTGTGTGGGGGGGGGAGCATGATTCAAAATGCCAGTTGAAAGTAGCAGGCTGAAGAACCAACAGTACGATAACATAACAGGGTGTAGCGACTCATGTGATTGGTTGTCGATGCTGTACCAAGAGCTGCCTGTGCATGTTTTTCTTCTTCCTCGCGTACCACACGTCGGTGGTACTGGGGGTGGTAGTGGGGGTCGGTGGTACTGGGGGTCGGTGGTACTGGGGGTGGTACTGGGGGTCGGTGGTACTGGGGGTCGGTGGTACTGGGGTCGGTGGTACTGGGGTCGGTGGTACTGGGGGTGGTACTGGGGGTGGTACTGGGGTCGGTGGTACTGGGTTCGGCGGCATGGGGGGGGCATTTGTGGGCCACGCCCCCCCAAAACAGATATTGTGCCCCCACAATAACTGTTTTGGGGGGGCGTCAAGCCTTTGGTTTGCCTTTTATTTATTCATTTATATTTATCTTTTATCTTAATATTAAAAGTTAAAACCTTTTCGCTAAATGAAATTAAATAAAAAACAAAAATGAGAAAAGAAAATGTGGCTTGCACGTAGGCTATATTTTGTGCTGTGTGTGTGTGTGTGTGTGTGTGTGAGAAAGAGAGACTTTGCAGCATGTTTTGGAATTGGAGCTGGGTTGGTGTGTTGGTTGTTGACGGCAAACTCATATTGCATTTACATCACAACGGCAGTTTGTGCTCCCCCTGTATCTGTCTTGTACAGGAGATGCACATCCAGCTCAGCAGCTCCACCTACGAGCACCTCAAGGGAAGCCACTTCATCTTCGAGAGGAGGGGGACCATCATCATCAAGGTCAGGACCTCCCCCCCCCCCCCACCCTCGTTATCTGTCTTTCGTTATCGCTGCTGCCGTAGCAACAAATGTTCATTCAAGTTCATTCATTCATTCAAGCTCTGTGCATGGTCCTCGCTGAGACGACAGCTGTCTGACAGACAGCGTAGACTAACCCAGTTAAACCTCCAGGTGACTGGAGAGTCCGTCGGTCCGTGCTGCTGTGCCCTGGTTTAGCTTCTTTAGATAGTTGTCAGAACAGCGATGCCCGACTGTCTCAAGTAGTTCACTCACCTCAAGCCTGTGGACTAATACAACAAGTCAATAAAATCCTATTATAATTTATTTCGGTTGGGTGTGTTTGCCAATCTGCCGTCCTTCAGGGGAATGTGGAGATTGAGACCTACTGGCTGAAGGGGAAGAGGGACAAGGACGGGAACACCCAGGCAGCGTGTCCCCAGTTCGAGACCCAGACCATCAGCAAGGCCATCAGCAGGGTCACCATCCCGGGTTCCGATGCCCTCAGGGGGGACGACAAGGACCCGGTAAGGACACCGCCGCAGCGTTCTCTCGGAGCAAACATGTTGACTGGAACATTGTAGTGGATAATCAGACACGTGTGCTTTTCTTCACAAGATCAAGGAAATAGGGGTGGAGAAAATAAATGGATTTATGTGAGTATCAGGATTCTGTGCTTTCGCAATACTTCTATCGTCAGGTTGACTCAGAAATCGATTGTATGCCAGAAATATAATCTTAGTGGAAACATATCAATGGTACCGTCCTACAGAGGGCGGTGTAGTGTATTTGCCTATAGTTGATACTATGTTCTGTACTGTTCTGTTCCACTTTCATACAAAAAACAATGCAGGACACCGACGGGCCTGTAGAACCAGAACCCCAACGATACCCATTGGTTAAACCACACAAAAGATAAAATCACACAAAAAATCATATCACCATTTTTACAGAATCACAATATTTACAGAATCGCAATACATATCGTATCGCCACTCAAATCATTATAATATGGTATTGTGAGGTCCCTGCCGATTCCCGTCCCTACAAGGAAACTCAATGGGAGTGTGGAGTGTGTGTTGTTGGTGGCTGGTTTAAGCAGCCTCACCTGTTAAACTGAGTTAAACTGATTAGACTCTGGGACTGGGTGAGGCTGCACACCTGTGGGGCATTGGCCAATCAGGCCCACAGGTTAAACCAGCCACCAGCAAACACACTCAGGAGGAGCTCCAGCATGTACCACCTACTCTGTTGTTCAGACTACCACAAAATAACAATAAACCAATTTACTCATCAACTGCCTGTGTCCTGCTCTTGGAGAAGCCCTGGAAAGCCACAGTAGATGGCAGGTGGCAGGGGCAAACCGCCACAGGGAGTTTTAAAATATCCGGGGTGTCCCGTTATTGGAGAATAATGTACGACGGGGGTGGTTGCCTTCCACGACGGGACACCCCGCCGTGGTTTATTCCACACTTAATGGAACATTATAGTATATACCATAGACCCTTTTCACAGAGGTGTACTTTTATGTACCAGGGCACAGGGAGCAGACTAATCTCCACTAGTTTAGTCTGCTCCCTGTGCGCTGGTACATAAAAGGAGCAGACCCACATATTAGTGTTATGAGCCACACCTGTGCTTGTCCTACGATGGCACCTCTGTGAAAAGAGTCTATTCTATGGATACTTATTAAATCCATGCATGCACCTTCACCTGACCCTTGGTTTGAGAGTGCACAGATCAATGACTCATTCATTAACCTGATTTAACCACTAACCTTTTTTTATTATCTTACTCTTCATTCCTGTGCGCCAGTCCCTCTATAAGGACACCCTACCGGACGGGCTCCACACCCACTTGGAGTTGGGCTCCCTAGGGTTCGACGTGAGAGACTCCACCGTGGTGTCCCCAGATGGCTCCTGTGACTCCCGCTGTTCAGAGAAGAGCACCATGTGTTCTGTTTTGTGAACCAAGACTGTAGCCACGTTCTGCTGGACGCTAGCCAACACTATAGCCGATGTAATGTTAACTACGATAAGAATAGAGAGGCTAACTGCTTGGGGACATTCCATATGCTGCTCTTGCGCTTCCTGCGTTCGCCACCACTCAGGAAGAAAAAACACCTTGTTGTTGTCATCAAATATTTATAAACCAAGTTGGTGTGAGGTTTCTGTTAAGTTTGTCTTGTGGGTAATAAATCATACCAACGGCGTTAGTACTAAAGTGTTCACTGCCATTTGGTTCAACTGGACACTAGTCTCTCACTGCATGTTCATTTCTTTGCCTTGCCACTGTGCCTTGTTAATCTGATATCATCTTACTTTGAATAGTATCCCTGTTGATTGGACTGTAGCTTCCTACACAATCCCTTGCCCATTTGTATCTTCTTGTGCATTCCTCTAGTTATGTAAAACGGTTAGACGCTGTACACTGCTTGTAAATTGGATTTGGGAATAAAGCAAGACACCAGCTAGGCCCTTTGTTTTTTAATGTGGCATTTTTTAATCACAGCTTAACAGTAAATGTCTGTCACTTTGTGTTTTTGTTCAATACTTTCTTACTTTCTGTCCTAAAACTTAAAAAAGCTTCAAAATAGATAGCAAATCTGTCTACAGCAGCTTATAACATTCTTTTCATTACAATTCATATGCAATGCTGCATCCACGACTAAAAGCAAAACTAATCCCCCGAAATGTCATTAATTTAAATTCCACAAGTCGTGGAAAAATCCTTTAACGTTCTACCCATCCTTTCGGAATTGCCGTAAAAGCCTTTTGTTCCTTTTGAACAGGAAACGGCAGCGTTTTTAACACAGTCCTAACACAGACACCTACAACGCCACTCGAACCCTGCCCTGTTCAGACCACGTTCCCCACGGAGGGGGCGTCGGATGAGCTGTGCCTGTAGGTGGCGTCCTCGCGGTCCAGGCTGCCCCGGCAGTGGGCTTGCCTGGGGGGTTTGGGCGAGGGCTGGATGGAGCAGCGGAAGCAGAAGGCGTAGAAGAAGGCCAGGAGCAGCAGGAGGCACACCACCGAGAAGATGACGGTGATGAGGACCGAGTGTACCTGCAGGTATTCCTCCCCTGCAGGAGGGTGGAGGGTGGTGCTGCTGGTGGTGGTGGTGGTGAGGAAGAGGTCAAAGGTCAGGCTTGCCGTCACGTTGAGGTGGGCCGTCACGGCTGATGGCCCCAGATCCGTGGGGGCCAGGGAGTGGGTGTGAGGCATGTCAGCTGAGCCGTGGTTACCTTACCGAGGACAGAGATATGTGTTTGTTTACTACGCTGGCGAGCCCCCTGCCAGGGAGGCATACGTCAGGCAGACAGTGCAGTGAGTGTACAAGGTGGTAGGATATTTGGTTCTTCACAGCAAAAGGAATATTCAGTACACAACATATCACAGCAATTATGGTACGGTCAGCAGGACAGCGAGTACAGAGAAGGGTACAAAACTAAAGTCCAGCGCGTAATTAACTTCAGCATCACCCCATCTTTCTTAATAAGTCAGCCCTACACCCCCCCCCCCCCCCCCCCCCCCCCAGAGTAGACTACAGTAGTCTCTTACCTGTGTCTTAACGCAGAACTCGCCGATGTTTTATTTTTTTATTCGTGCTGCGGTGAGAGAACACAAGGCAGAGGATGAGGACCGGAGAGAGCAGGAGAGAGAGAGAGAGCAGCACACCGAAACGGATGGGAGAATAATATGCATGGTGGGGGGGGGGGGTTACCATGGCAACTCTTTCTGACGAGGACACATGCACGAGAGTGACATCATTTCACCAAAAGGCAAAAAACACTTCACCCAGGGAATAATGAATGGCACATTGTAGGCTGAAAGGTCAATATTTTGACACTGCTTTTTCCAAATGCATGTGGAGAGACAGACTCATGATGAGACTAATAATAATGTGGGCGAAGCAATTCATTCGCCTCAGACATGATTAATCTGTAATATTGGCTAAACCCAACCCAAACGGCAGTGCTCTTGATAATATGGTAACCACAAGGGATATTACGGATCACGCCAGCCCTGAGATTAATCAGCTTGTAAAACCTGTGCAATTTTATTCAACCCTCTACCTCCCACCAAAAAAAAGACCTATTCTGTTTGGTTTATATCATTTATGCTCGTTCTACTGAGCCATCATCAGTCATGCAGCCCACCTGGAGGACCACGTGTGTTCTGGTTGCTATGGCGGTTCACAATTCATCTCCAGACCCTTCACCAATCACCATAGTAACACCATGCCAGAAATCTAAAAGCAGTTTCTTAGTAATGGAAAAACACGACAGCAAAACACAAAACAGTGGCATTCATTAGGCGCCGGTCACTGTGAAAGAGGACACAACTGCCCGCCAGCGGTTGTGACTTCTGAGGGCTTTCAGTCAGTTAATTAGAGCACAAATAAAGGGGCCGGTAAAAGCAAGCTACACCGGGCCAAGGCGACTGAGGGACTGCATTAAGCTCCCTCTCTGGGACAAAACGTTGTCGGCCTCCAAACACCCGGGAGTATTCTGGCAGCCACCTCCCCACTCCTGGTGGGTGAAGAAGACAGAGGCACTCTGCTGACCAGTGGGGTTGCGGTGCGGACGGAGGAAGACCGTGAAGAAGTGTTCAGAGACTGCATGAGCGGTCTGAACACGGACATCCCATCATGGATCGCCGAACCATCTCACAGTGGCCCAGTCTGCCGGCGTTTGTGATGGGCAAACACAGGGTCCACGGTGGGTTAGTTGGCTAGAAGGCGTATGCCATGGCAAAGTACCTCCACGAGAAGGGATGCTGAGATGCTCAGTGAGATAGTGTAGCTACAAGGTTTCCCTGAAATGCACATGGATTATCAATAAATCATTTCACTTTCAATCAATTTCTGTGTTCGTCTAGCTGTGCATTGTTGTTGAGATGAGTATGTTGGTAAATCTTTCCTCTCTTATCTGTATTTATTTATATGATTAATATTGCTATTACTATTCTCTCTTTCTTTCTTTCTTTGCTTAAAAAAACACACGCCGCCATTCATGTGTGTGAGACGTTGGAAGTAGGGGTGCGGGGGGGTGCGACAGCACCCCCTATTGACAGCTTTCCTTTACTGCACCAAACGTTGACTCAGATGTTTATGCCTACATTTGTTCTTCATAGACTAAATACACTTTTAATACGCCTTTAATGGAAGTGAAAGTATTTCTGCCAACTTGTGAAAGCGCAATGTGGGCTGCTTACCAACACCAGACACCAGTGGCATAGTGTCTGCAGTACTGGATGTGAGTTACATAAACCGCACGCACACATGCAGCTCATTTCGGTTACTGCAGGCAAAATGCATAGTAGAAAATAGACGAGTTGTAACGAAGGTATAAATGGCAAATGTAGTGAAGTAATGAATCAGATGATGATCAAACCGGTTTATTGTGGAGCGCTGACATGCTAGCGTTCCTCCTGGGTGTGTGTGTGGTGGCTGGTTTAACCGGTGGGCCTTGATTGGCCCACCGGTGTGCAGCCTCACCCAGCAGCCCCAGAGTCTAATCAGTCTGACTGACCAGGTGAGGCTGCTTAAACCAGCCACCAACAACACACACTCCACAGATATGAACCATTTTTTATTGTCATAATAATAAAGCTCCTTTGTGAACATCTAAATGTTACTTTCTAATTTTCTTAAGAGCTGTATACTTCTCAAATGATTTGAAATGAAAGGCTTGGGTCGGGCTTGTTAATAGCTCAGTATAACCAGCACTGCTGTGTTGGACAGCTGTCCAGGGTGGGGCACCATGAAAGAAGTGATAACGGTGTGAGGGGTGTCCCCCCCATATTTACAGCACCCCCTCCCAAGATGACAGCAGGGCAGCATGAAAAGAAGTAAGTGTTGGTATTATATATGTTATATATATGTTATATATATATGTTGTAATTATGTTGTGTGCTGCAGTAGGAAGACGTTATCCCATATGACACACTACATTAACATGATGCCCTACAGAGCATTTAGTAAGATGCTTTGAGTGCATCCTGTTATCTTTCAAATTGTCAATAGGATAAGGTTAGGGTTAGTAAGGGTTAATAAGTGGACAAAAGACCAGGATTAACTACATATTTTAATGTTAAACACACGTAACATACATACTTTACACGCTCACTTGGCGGGTCTCCACATAACTGCCTAACTCAACCACAAACAAACAACAATTCAAGTCTATCTCAGTAAAAGCTAAAATAAAGTTAAATAAAAGTCGTGAAAATCGTGAGGGTCACAGTTTGAAGGATGTAGTGTTGAAGAACGGTGAATCATTTCTTCTTCTGATTTACAATGTTGTTGCAAATCCAGTTCATGCCATCCTGTTGGGGGGGAATAGACACAAGAAAGCGAAGACATTGTTACCTGTGTATAAATTACAAATGGCTCATCAGTATTTGGTCAAAAGTGTGTGATACCCCTCATTGAGCCACACAACGTGACTTAGTTTAAAGGATCAGAACAGAACGCATGTGTACAACGAGTGGACCGGATCGAACCTGAACTCCCTCTCCGGACATGGCTGAGCAGGCCTGGATCTGCCACTCGCGGTCGCGGTACGTATGCAGGTTGAGTCCCTCGGCTACCTCACTGGCGGGGGACGCTGTGGCCAGGTCCTGCTTATTGGCAAAGATGAGCACTGGGACCCCCTTCAGGTTCTCCTCATTGATCAACTCAGAAAGCTCCTGCACACACACACGCACGCATGCACACACGCACGCATGCATGCACACACACACACACACACACACACACACACACACACACACACACACACACACACACATGCCCACACATGCATGCACGCACACACATATGCACACACATTTGCACACACACGCATGCACACACACACACAGTCACGCACACAGTCACGCACACAGTCACGCACACAAACAGTCAGTCAAGGGTCCTGACATTACGTTGTCTTGGTAATTGGGTTATGGGTGAATAATGGTCACTGTTGTCAGCATCCATCAGCGTGAGGACTTACCAGCCCTGTCTCCTCGAAGCGCTTCTTATCAGTACTGTCTATTACATAGATCTGTTGGAACAAACACACATCACATGGAATTTCATTTATGTAAAAGAAAAACGACAAAGGGAATAATGTTAGAACCGGCAGCATCTGACAATGCAAGATACTTGAAGAAGCAGAGGAGTAATATTTATCATATTTTTGGAAATATGTTATGTCATTTGTCTTCAAATAAAATCTAATAGAATGATTCTGCTGAACAAGACACAAGAATAGACTGCTAAGAATGTAGGCCTGTGGATTATAAATGGACCTAACCTTTAAACCTTTAAAAAGTCTGACATAAAAAGATTTGAGGCAGAGCCAAAAGGTGTTTGTAAAATCTAGAAAGTCGATCTTATTGCGAGAGATTTCTTGCAATAAGATCTGAAATGTTGCTAAAGCTTTATTCAGCTGCTCTCACAAACACTTTCGAGAGCATTTCTCCATAAGCATCAATGTGATTGATAAATGGTTAGAAATGGTGATTTATGGTGATAAATGATAATGGTTAGATCAAAAAAAGACAATCCACTGTGTACTTTATAATAGTTTAATAGGGTATTCTTTTTTTTTTTTATCGATGTCATTATTTTTTTTTTTTCGTGACCCCATATGTCTGTAAACCAGACCTTACAGGACAATGAATGAAGGACAAGACATGACATGAAGGTTTTACATGACGAACAACAGCAGACAACTCACCAACAGGTCTGTGTTTTCCAGGTACTTCTTCCAGAAGGGTCTAATCTTCCTCTGTCCTCCGATGTCCCAGACGTTCAGCTTCATGCCATGCGAGGCCACACTCTTTATGTTGAAGCCCTGCATGCAGCCAGAAAGAGGAGAGGTTGGATTTTCACCCTCCAATAAGCACCGTATCTATCATTGTGAAGCAGAATTCACCAAGCGTTGGATTGTTCACCCGCTAATAGGGAACGTGAGCTGGGATTAGACCGTCGTGAGACAGGTTAGTTTTACCCTACTGATGATGTGTTATTGCAATAGTAATCCTGCTTTCAGCATTACAGGATACGACTTCGTGTCTTCATGTTTACATTGAGAAACATGACACGAATCCATCGCCATGTTGATTCAATCATTTTGTGAGGCAAAACACAATAAAGGGAAACCCGCGGTGTGTTTTTTTCCCTTTCCTTTAGACATGACGACAACACATGATCTGGTTGTTGAGCAGGGAGCCAAGGGATTTACCAAACGGGGGGTAACGTGTTGAAAATCTTAGGCCACCGTGACCTCTTTTATCTCCTTTTTCATAACACCTCTCCTTTTGTTTCTGGTTCAACAGACTGCACTTGTGTAACGTTCTTATCCTGAGAGCCAGCCGAGCAGAAGGCTGTGGGATCAATGTGTGAGGTCTGGTGTCGTCGTCTCTATTGCCTCTCTGCACCACCACCACCACCACCTCCACCTCTACCTCCACCTCCATCACATCTTCTTTCACTTGCCCCTTATCCACACACAGCACCTAGCGCTAGTGCTATAGCTATAGCGTATACCTCTGAGTGCAATGCAATAACGTGTTTGATCTGATATTAGTCACGTGATGGAAACACACATACCTTACATACACTGGTTGCATGCTGGCATGCACACACATACACACGCACATACAGGTGTGGTTTATCTCCTTTTAATCAATGGTTGCTTGTCTCTCCGGACCATCAAGAACCATCACATCATTACATCATTGTCTCTACTGTCATTGAAGAGCAGCTGCACCATAACATACATATTTGTACAATACTTTGTACAATACTTGTACAAAGATATAATACAAGTATAGCATCTGTTAATAAATGTTTTTGATTGATACTGTCATGATAAGGTAAAATAAACACTTAAATGTGTTTAAGTCAATAATATTAAAAGTAATCACATTATGGTTTGTGTCTATGATTTCCATGTGTGGACACCATGTCATGGGTGTGACTTTTTGCCACACCCATGACATATATATTTTTTTTGAGTTCATCGTCTAGTTTTGTATTTCTATGTGTGTATTATGTTCCCTGGCTAGTTATTTTAGTTCTACGTGCTCCATGTTTCCCGTCGGCCCGAGCTGTGTCTCATTTGTAAACATGGTTAGCCTGTATGAGTCTTGTTCCCCAGTCAGTCCTGGTGGGATCATTGGTTTTGTGTTATGTGTCAGTTTATGGGTGAAGAGCTTCTCGTCTTGGGTCACCTTGGTGTCACCTGCACCCGTTACATTGAACACCCGGTCTTGGGGTTTGATCACCACCTGCCTCGCTGTCCTGCGTTTGGGTCCTCACCACACCACCACGTAGCAAGCCAGTATGCATACGACCTTCACACACTCATAGATATTTTAAACACGAAGCGAGGGCCTAAAGGTGTAAATAGTAATTTTTTTATTGAAAGGATCCCCATTAGTAGGTGCCTTAGCAACCAAATAGTCTTCCTTCCTTCCAAAATGCCAAAATGTCTGTTTACTACTTTTCACACACACACACACACACACACACACACACACACACACACACACACACACAGTGATCCCTCAGCGGTGCTGACAGCGGTGCTTGTGTTCACCTGCGTGGGGGTAATGGTGTTGACGTCCTCCGAGGCCAGGCTCTTGAGTAGCGTGGTCTTGCCCGCGTTGTCCAGGCCCAGCAGAACTATCCTGAGCTCCTGCTCCGTGGAGCCCTTCAGCTTCTGGATGACGGAGAGCAAGCCCTGCAGGCCAAGGTACGGAGTCACACGAGGAGGTGGGACGCAGCAGCAGCAGAGACTGAAGAGTGCATTTCATGCATACAGTAGACACTCACACACCCTTTCTCTTGTAGACCTTGTGAAAACTTAACTTGGCTTATCGTCAATCCTCCTTTCCTATACAGACTGTGTATTTACATTGGTCATTGGCCAAGGATACCGTGGGTGGTTTGAGATGACATAAAATCTATTCAAAAGTCTTACAGTGCTTCGTAGGATTTTCTTTTTGTTTTTTTCCATTCAAGAGATGGGAAGGATAAAATATAGGCGGCTGTCCAGCTGTGGTCGTTTGGATTAAGATAAAACAATCAATTAATCAGTCTATCAATAATCTGACCACGAGGAGCACCTGCATGTCAGGTCTTCATTCCATTGTCAACGTGTTACTGTAAACCAGGATGATGTAGAAACACAGCGCAGTGCATTTCACCATTCAAGGAGACTGTGTGCTCTCTTTTGATGGAAGGCCTTGAAGTGAACACTTCGAGTTTCCTGGAAGCGGATGAAACGCTGTCCAGTAGTAGTACGCCTATGCTATCTCCCTCTGAGGCTCCGCCCACCTCTCCCTCCTCTCCTTCCTCTATCTGTAAGACTTATCCTTCATCTCGAAATAGCTTAGTGCCCCCCCCACCCCCAGGCATGTAACTGCGTACTAAAATACCTCGTTAAACAACACCACAACAATACACTGAGTGAGAGCCATTCACTATCAATATACACACCACTATTCAACATTACGCAATATTTAGAGGTAGATTTGGATATTAATTTTATCAGTGGAGCCATGGATATGCAGCGGAGACCGCCAAAAACACAGAAGTGGTTGTAAACATATTAAATATACATATTTGTTGGGAGGTTGTTAACAACTGATAGCATATTGCTGTAGTGTTTGACCGGTATTAGTTTGAACCCGGGAACTACACAGCAGATAATTTCAATAACAACCTCCTGGCTCTATTGGTTTGATGTCTGCTAATTAGTCTAGTCAGGATCATTTTGAATGTCTGGATGGAATATCGGCCCTAATTAGGCCCAGATCACCTGGATGATCGGTGATTGATGATAGAGGGTTGCTCTACCCAGCTACCCCTCTCCGTCAGGCAGGACCCCGGGGCCCACCACCCTCTCCATCCCAGAGCAGGCCACTCACCTTCTGCGCCTCTCCCATGGTGGCGTGTTTTCTCTGGCTTGTCCGGCGGGGCCGCGGCTACATTCTCCGGGTGGAGGTTCCACCGCAGGTACGCTGGTTATCCAGGGGGTGGGGGGTTGGGGGGGGGGGATACGCAAGGAGGTCCCGGCCAAACTCAACTAGCAACTACCGTCTACCCTCCCCCACTAAAACCAAAACCAACCTGGACGGTCTGCAACTTGGATGGATGGACTGTAATGTGTGCTCCTTACTACGATGGGAGTTAGCAAGCAGAAAGAGAGGTGGTGTTGGTGTGTGTGTGTGTCTGTGTGTGTGTGTGTGTGTGGGGGGGGGGGGGGGGCTGGGATTAGAAGCCC
>OOFB01001591.1:15325-30518 GCA_900323305.1 Trachyrincus murrayi
AAGGCCCCCCCTTTTTCCCCCCCCCCCCCCCCCCAGCCCTCCCTGCTGCTACCTTCTGTCCTCCATATCCAGTGTTCAGTGTGGGGCTTTTCCTGGATTATCCCACAGCCACCTGCTCTGGGGCAACCAAGACACAGCTTTAGCTAGCAGCAGCAGCCGCACGCACACAACAAGTAAACACATACACACACACACACATCGAAATAAGTCAACACACATAAATGAACAACCACACACAAACACACAATCCCAGACAGTTAGACATATGGTGATATGGGGGGAAGGATTTCCTTCCATGCAAACATGAAAGTTTAGAACAAAGATAACTCACAAAAAACAGACACAGTAGAAGTCAACCAAATGTGTTATGTAAGCTTTATTGTGGCATAAAAGTTGTGAAGAAAAGGGAAGAAATTGATCACACATTGATCACAGTCAAACTTCAGATTCCATAACTTCTTTGAGAGGATTACACGGACAAGCACATTGATGCTCCTGTTAAAAGCATGATATAATACATTCATGTGTGTATACCTATAGAGCGCTAGCTGCTGAGCATCCAGGTGAAATGTGTGTCTGTGTGATCCTGTGAGTGGCACATTCAGTGGGATTATTGTTTTTAGCAGCGCCTGGATTATAGCATTTGCAGGCCCTTTTGCTCAGCCCAACAGCCCCTTCAACAAGCTCTCAGAGCAGGGGGCGTGGCTAACCTGGTTGCTGAATTACACAATGGATCCTAAACTACACAATGGATCCGCCCCCTGTAACCCTGACCATATGATCCTGACACACACACACACGCACACACACACGCACACACACACACAAACACCAAAGAAGCATGTTTCCCTTCACAAAAACAATTAAAATACACGTGCATTATACGGTAATAGAATAGTAGAAAAGTACGTATATAGTAGAATGATAGAAACAGTGGCATAGTAAATAAAAGTGAATGTGTATGTGTATGAACCGCGCCGGGGGCCGTGATTACTCGGTTTTGGATTGCGCCTGGTCGTGCAGTTCACGCACGGAGAGGATCTTTTATCAGGCCTCTCTGGGTGTCATGTCTGTGGTCATCTGGAGGACCTGGGCTCTCTGCTCCTGTCGCCTCTTGTGAGCAGCTGGAGAAAGACGCATAGACACACATAGACGCACTTAGACACGCAAACGGTCACCACAAGCAGATGATTGTACATACACTGCTATTGTACATATTACAGTCTTTACAAATAATTTGCAAAACACATTTTAAGGAAAGTTAAAAGCTTAAAATTTGATTTGATTGCACAGCGTTACATTTATTTGATGGATCATAGGTGGTTAATCACTAGGGGAATGTGGTATACATTAAAATCATCCATGACATCTGTCGAAAAGAACTATGCATGTTGACTTGCTAGCTAGCTAGCTAGCCTAGCATAGTGATAAGTGGACTATGTAGTGGACTGCTATTCATATCAAGTTCATTGGTTTGAAAAAGAAAGCTGTTTGAAATCTATTTTTTTATCCTAGCTGGGCAACTCTTTTAATTACAGAGAGGAGAGCCAGGCTCTGTGATAAATGGTAAAACCCTACATGAAACGTGTTTGAATTTGAATGGCAATGAATTGATAATTACTCACTTTACCTCTCAATTATTGCTAGAGGCAGAGTAAACAACTGTAAGTGCTACTTGACTGTCACCAGATTTCCAAACCACACATTATGCGCCATAACCCAGTCTTTATATGACAATGAAAAAAACAAATGTGACAAATGTTTGTGTGGAGTTTCAATACTTTAATAAGAGAAAACTGTGGAGTGTGTGTGGTTTAGCGCTGTCTGGGGAGAGAGAGGAGGGGGCGTGGCCCTCAAGAGAGAGTTGTGACAGGTTGGTGACAGGCTCCTCTCTCTCCCCAGACAGCGCTAAACCACACACACTCCACAGTTTTCTCTTATTAAAGTATGGAAAACATTATCTTGGAAAGAAGACTATTGTAAAGGGCACAATGGCCTATGAAGGGCCATGCACTACATTCATTACGTGTTCCATGGACGACATCAACACCACCACAAAGTCATGGATTTCCTTTAAAGGGCCCCTATTTTACCACCAGGTGTAAGTGTGATTAGCCATTACAAGCCGTTTCAAAATTGTCATGCGACTACTACTACTAGTGACATCACAAGATGGAGTGTCCACCCAGATGTATGATGGATAGATCAGTCTACCAGCCCACCCAGTGGACCGTACCAACTGGTAGGCTTATCTATCCATCATACAGTTGGGTGGACACTCCCACTGTCACTAGAGGGTAGTCACATGACAATTTTGAAACAGCTTATAATGGCTAATCACACGCACACCTGGTGGTAAAATAGGGACCCTTTAAGTTTCCCGCCTCACCGTTTTCTTTTTTCAGCTTGTACTTCATGGTCAGCCCCATAAAGAGGACCAGCGCTACAGCAGAGAGGCCACACAGCGCCAGCACGAGCACAATGCCGTCTGAAAGCATCAGCACACACACACACACACACGCACACATCACAATCTAATGTGTCTAGGTATGTTGGTGCAAGGAACACATATGCCATTCTACTATACAGTAATTCAAATAATTATATGAAATATATGAAATATTAAAAAATATAGAATATAAAATGTGCAGATGGTGATCAGGTATGGACAGAGATTAAATTGGGGGGGGGGGGGTGTGGTTAAAGAGCTGATATTCATGTAAATATTTCAGAATCAATGACAGCGTTTTTAGTAATGTAAAATCCCACAGTCCCGGTCTAACCGTTTACGTTGACCTGTTGTCCTTTGGAGGTGAAGTTTCCACAGGGGCTGTAGACGATGCACCTGTACATGCCCTCGGCAGAGTTATACGCTCTCTGTGTGAGCGTGCTGCCATTTTGTAAAGACACGGGGCGCTCGTCTTTCTGCCACTCAAACAGCAGGTCCAATGGCGGCAGGTTGTGGTTGCAGTTCAGACTGAAGACACTTCCTTCCTGCAGGTCATAGCTGGAGCTGGAGTTCAGATGGGCCTGGAAGTCTGGGGGGGTAGAACTGGTGTTAGCATATACAATATAAAGCACAAAGAAACGTTGGGGTCTCTACAGTGGAAAAGCATGGGTTATACTTCAGCTCACCTTTTTTACAATTCAGCGGAATCTCTGGGACTAAATCAGGAATATTAGGATGAAGAAAGGAATATTATATATGTTATAATATATTATATATATTATAATGTTATATTTATACTATATTTTACTTTTATAGTATACTTTATTTTACTTATATAGTGTATATTTAGCGTACTGACCATCAAAGCACTGAGACGTCATATTTGAGCAGCTATTGCAAACATCTATTAGGAAAACAGAGATAGAAAAAATCTCAAGTTGTTGATTACAAACAGAGAAACAAACAACAAATGAATACTGGTATTTTATACTGTACAAGCAATAATACCCATAACATGACCTCAACCATAACTTCTGGATGTATTCTTTACCTGATGAATTGTTCACTGTCTGAACTTTTGCTGGTATGTCACAATCCAGACACTGAGTAGGGACACACGTTGACCCAACCCCAGCTATAGACATAGACATACATATATGTTCATATGGGAAACTAAAGAAACACAGCTATTAACTTAAAAAACATTACATATTGCCTTACATATAAGAAGAGTGCTCAGAAAATAATACGCAGGCATGTCCTTCACAGCATCTGTCGGACCAAAATATTATATCATGAGAGAGTAGTCAGAGATGGAATAACTAACTCACTACATAAATACATACATAAACAAACACAATTTGAACACCATCTTTAGCTACATGGTCGGTCTAAACATGTCATGCATTCATTCGAGAATTGATCAATATGTGAACGTTTCATTAATGAATGTGTTTACCTCCCATGGCATTATAGTTCCTGGAGCACGAAGTGTTGCATGTGGAAAATGAGAGCCTCTCTATTTTGCTTAACATATAGGGCAGCCTTTGTATGGGCCACAGCACACTGGTTGTAAACAATGATAGTGAATGCAAATTGACTCATGCCGACATGGTAAACTACAAACAATAGGGCCATTACATTTTCATACGTGCTCATAGACTAGAGAGAGAGAGAGAGAGAGAGAGAGAGAGAGAGAGAGAGAGAGAGAATTTTTGGGTTGAGCTGTCAATGCAGTCACTGTACTGATGTGTTGTAACTCCTACAGGAGGACCTAGGTCTCTCTGCGCTACTGGTAGTGACCAGTAGAGGGTGCTGTAGAACAATTAAAAAAAAACAAATACTTCCCAAGCTGGCAACAATTCTCTGTCTGCTCACTTTATGCCTTTATGTTAAGTCATTTTAAGCATACTTAAGCCTTTAAAGATATTCCAAATGTTCATGTTGATGACAAAGTGTTTAAGTTAAATCAGCTTTTTTGACAGCATTCAAGTGCATGTAATTAGGAATCACCTGTTTCAAAAGGAGTATCTGGACCCTATTTAGGTGCGTGAAAATAAAAGCGAGCTGGATGGATCTCCAAAGAATCAAGTCCTTAATGAATTAGTTTTACAGTAGGCTGATCTCAACAGACATGGTGGCCTTCGCTGGTATTTGTCGGAGATTCTCCCGCATGGCAAAAGACACAGTACAAAAGCGCTACAAAGTAATTGAGAAACAGTGCAATAGTAAAATGAATGTCGTTAAGGTAAGGTTGTTTATTTAGAAGAGTCTTTACCCACTGCTTTCCGAAGCAGACCTGTATTGGACTCAACGTTCAGACGTAAATGTATTTTATTTGATGCAGGCGTACAACTAATATGCAGGGGATTTATGTGATGACTTATTTGTTTTAGCCGCCGTTTGAAAAAACCCCGAAATGTCATTTAATTTGCATAACATTTGAATATAGTTCTGTATCTATCTGTCTTATACCACGTTATGCTGGCTGCTCACTGTGGAGATCATGCTGAAAGATTGTATCCGAATTCAGTGTGTGTGCTGGAGAAATCAACTTGACAATACTGACTTCCTCTTTCACACCTGGTTGTGCTGCAGCTTGACTTCCCTTTCATGCAGGAAGTTACTCAAAGTCTCCAAGTGAAGATGAGTGTGTGTGCATTAGCTTTGGGTGGAGCTCTGCACTCTTTGTTAGTTTAGTGGCATTTAGATAATCAGGGGACCATGGCGAAGGATAATAATCACCTTGGGATACCCATGGGCCACATGGTGAGTTGGTGGGTGTGGGTGTGGAGAGGTGGTTAGACACTGTGATGGTCAATGGTAGATTGTGATTTAGTGTAGCTATTGTAGATCTTTAGCATTTAGTAATTTCGAAAGCTCAGTCAGGATCACCCCGTGCGTGTAGATTTTCAACTAACATTCACAGCCTTCTTTGTTCATACAGCATACATTTTTACTGTAGATTGTGTCCTTGTTTCTGCTCAATAAAAATCTCCACGTCAGACGTGATGCAGTGCAGATATACTGTGCTGTAAGTTGGGACAGATTTCCCCCAATGCTTGAGTCACAAGTGGAAAGCACGCCAGGTCCCTGTGGCAATCTGTTGCATGTAGGCAGTGCTGGCTCAGGCTGCTCTGATGAGTATGCTGCTGTGTTGGTCCAGGAGGTGCGAGAGTCTATCTATAGTTTAGCCATGGGCGGTGTGGTTGGTTGTTTTTGGTCTGCTTTCCACTCTTCTTGTTTTTACTTTCTTTTTTTTTTTGTGTGTGGTGTCTTTCACACCTTGGCCTCCATCTGTTTTCCATTTATACTCCTGCAGGTTGTCTGTTACATTCAGAGACGATGATGTTGGATGATTCGCTAGTTACTGAGAAACTTACTGAACATGAGTCACATTTTTCATAATAGTGCGTGTGATGGTTTCCACAACAAATAGATTTGAGAGCGTTACATGCCCAAACCAAAAGATCATGTGATTATTGTTATTTTTTGAGTCATTTGTTCCTGCCTGTTTGTAGACGTGAGACGTGCTAGCATGCAGCACTATATCACTGTATTGAATGACAACTGAGGCGAACCGAGTGTGAATGAGAGCAGCCGCACATCCTCTTCCTGTGAAAGCAGTAACTGTGGTGACACACGACACCAGGGTTTTCTTAAAGACACAAGCCTACAGACATACTACTACTACTACTACTACTGCAACTTGAAGATGGGCCATGAAGTCATTGGTTTACGCTGACGAATAGGAAGCTGTCATCGTAAGCTCTGCCGCACGCCCCGACACACCCTCTGACGAACCCTCACACTATTACACTTTTTATGGTAGCGGTTGATGGAATGCTTTCCTGTCATACACACACCCGTTGCATGGGGTTTTCCATTCATGTACTTAGGTTAGTTTAACAGCTTCCAGGCCAAGTCTGTACTGCTGCTGTCTCAGCCTGACCAATGTCTTAGTACTGCTGTCTCAGCCTGTCCAATGTCTTAGTACTGCTGTCTCAGCCTGTCCAATGTCTTAGTACTGCTGTCTCAGCCTGTCCAATGTCTTAGTACTGCTGTCTCAGCCTGTCCAATGTCTTAGTCGTTCAGTTGTCAAACTTACCAGTCTTTCTCTTTTACTGTGTGTGTGTGTGTGTGTGTGTGTGTGTGTGTGTGTGTGTGTGTGTGTGTGTGTGTGTGTGTGTGTGTGTGTGTGTGTGTGTGTGTGTGTGTGTGTGTGTGTGTGTGTCTCTCACTCAAAGGGCCAGGCAGTGTCAGATGGAGGTAAGTATGAAGCGTGCACGCATATTACCCAAACAAAAAGCACAACCCAGAACGTGTCTGTGCACGATGCAGGAGGCTTCCGTCCTCGGTCATGCTGTGAGTGTCTGTGTGTTCTTCAGAGTTGAACATGTCTGCGCGGGGCTCTGCAGGCAGCAGCTCTAGCCTACCAGGGGTCCGGATAGGCCAGGAAAACAGCGTCCTGAGCTGGGCCGTCTCCTTCGAGAAGCTCCTGGAGGATCCCATGGGAGTTCGCTACTTCACTGTGAGATATCTGGACGCCCGTAAAACTGCTCCATTGGATTGGTTTTTTTAATGTTTTTTTAACAAACACCATTTACCGATTCACCCTGACTCTCGGCACGCCTGTATTTGTGACTTCCATGTGTGTATGGTTTGTCTCTTGTTTGTCAGGACTTCTTGAATTCTGAGGTCAGTGCAGAAAACATCATGTTCTGGCAGGCCTGTGAAGAGTTCAAGAAGATTCCAGACACCAGTTCAGAGAAGGTATGGTACCACTGTTTGCCTTTGCTTTTTGGTGGACTTTCTGACCTGTTTTCACATGTAATGTTTCCATTTCTCTATTGTCGTTTGTGAACTCGATATTTTCAGCCCTTATCTGCTGCAGAGATGTGTACACTCGCTAAATACTTTTAACTAGTCTACAATAATGGTTACTAGAATAATAGTTACTAATATTCATATACTCAAAACACGGCTGTTTAAAAATTGCTTTTAACATTCAACTCTCCTCACTTCTCTGTACCTCTTGCTGCCTCTTCATATTTTATTTAAATGTTTTAATGTAACCTTTTTATTGACATTTTGTTTTGTTTTTATTCCTGTATGTTGCCTTGTTGTGAAGTGTCTTTTGAGTACCTAGAAAAGCGCGATACAAATAGAAAATATGATTAATATGTCTTTATACCTAATCATAATAATAATAATGTGAAAGAAAGGCTCAACCTGGCGCTGCTGTTGTCTCTGCAGCTCCAGGAGGCATCCGCCTCCATCTACCAGACCTACCTGGCCAACAGCGCTCTCTACGCCGTCAACATCGACGACACTGCCAGGAACCAGACCCAGGACTTGGAGCGACCTACTCCAGATATGTTCGAGAAGGCCCAGTCACAGGTCTGCCCCCCCCACCCCCACCCACACTCATCCCCATTACACACTTGCTGTACTTGCCTACTTTAAAGGTGCTGTAGGTGAGATGTATGAGCTGTAATTTGAGTATATTTTTTTAGAACTGGCATAGCCATCCGTGGGCTATTAGTGAGTGAAATGCGCTGTGAGAATCTCCGTTTTGAGTTGACTGCGCCTGTTTCGATTTTAGACCGCTCCCGGGTAATTTCTGATCAATTAGGGAATCTCTTCCCTGATTGGTCCATAGAATTCATCTTGCCTGTCGATCACATGCGCACACACAGTGTTATTATCATAGTAGGAGGAGAGAGCAGAGAGGCATTTTTATTTTCAAAATCTTGCTCTCTTTTCTGCGCTCTCGCTTTACAACTCTCAAATCCCACCTACATCAGCCTTGAGATAAGATGCACTTTATTAGTCCCAAATTTGGAAATGTGGGTGCTCATGTAGACACACCTTTTCAGTCCAATTCTCCCAATTCCACCACTGTTTCTAAATGTTGTCTGTTGGCTGCCCTCTCTGCCTCTGATCGGGGGACGTTGCAGATCTTCAAGCTGATGAAGATGGACAGCTACAGGCGCTTCGTGCGCTCTCCCCTCTACCAGAGCTGCTCTCTGGCCAGTGTGGAGGGCAGGCCTCTGCCCGGCCACCTGTCCCAGCCCGTCGGCATGGGGTCCTGGGAGGACATAGTCACATGCAGCCCCTCCTTCAGCAACGGCAAGACGGTGAGAGGAGCTGGACCCCCCGGAGCTAGAGAGAACTGATGGATGGTTAAGAATGTCTCAAATCACTGTGTGTGTGTATGGGTGTGTGTCCACCATGTCTACATATGAAATGTAGGGAATGTATTTTGCATGCAATTGATGCTTCGATGTTTGTCTATTTCTGTCGTTATTTGAGGAATGGTATTGTTTTAATCTGTAGGACAAAAAGCCAAGCGGCAGTCCAGGGAAACTGCGCCGCAAGAGAGGCTCCTGGGGAGGTGAAGTGCCTCTCACGCAGCAAATTCAATTAAAGGAATGAATTGTTCTGCGCTTCTTCCCACAAATGCATACTTCAAATCACCCTTTTCATTATTTCTGTATTTGACATTTCATTCCGTAAGGTTCTCTCATTCTCACGGTTCTCCGTCTTGTTCTGCAGCAGCAGACGTGTTGGCCATTGCCGGTACCCACATGACGGTCAAGTCCACCAGCAGCGTGGAGCTGGGCTCCCTCTACAGGCAGATGGAGGTCAGAGCACCCATGCTGCAGTCCCACAGGGCCCACATGGTTTACACACAAAAACACAGTGTTTACCCATGATTTAGTCTCACAAATCAGACTTTAGATTAATATCTGAAGTCTTCATCCACTCGCGCAAACAGGCAACAAGGCGTAACTCCGCCCTTTGCATTTTCTGGTTTCCGGCCCAGGCTCTGTGCCGTCCCCCCCCCCGTCCCCCACAAGTTCTGCTAAAACATAGTAGGACTGCTGGATCACAGGTTTTGACTCTGTCTTACCCCTCTGTGCACCAACCAGGACGGACGCTCGAGTCCCGTTTCCCCGGACCAAGGGGGTCCGGGCGGGCGGCACCCGGGCGTGGAGGGGGGCTACTGCTGTGTCTTCCTGCCCGACGGCAGCGCCTCGCTGGCCCCCACGCGGCCCGGCCTCTCCCTGCGAGACATGCTGGCCGGCCTGTGTGAGAAGAGGGGCTTCCCGCTGAAGGACGTCATCATCTACCTCCACGGCAAGGACAAGGTGAGCCACCTCCCCTCCCCCCCACCTCCCCCCTCGACCTCTCTCTACTTCAGCATCTTCTTATCTTATCGTTTTTTTCAGCATCTGCTTATTGTGTGTGTGTGTGTGTGTGTGTGTGTGTGTGTGTGTGTGTGTGTGTGTGTGTGTGTGTGTGTGTGTGTGTGTGTGTGTGTGTGTGTGTGTGTGTGTGTGTGTGTGGTCTCCCCCCCTCCTGCAGCAGCAGCAGCCCTTGTCTATGGAGCAGGACTGCTCGGTGTTGCGTGACCAGCAGGTGACCTTGGAGCTCAGGGTGATGCTCATGTGAGTCTGGGGGCTCCTCTCCTGCCTCTCTGTGCTCCTGGCTAAGGCCGGGGGGGGGTTAGTCCTAGTCCGAGGGCTCACCAACACTGCAATGGAGAGATGAGCCCTTCTCCAGTGGAAGTGAAGTCATTGACATTTAGAAGAAGACAAAATTTCTACCAAACTTAGTGTTCTGTATTTGTCTGTCTGATTCGGCTTCACGTTTTTATAATAAAAACGTTTGCTGGCCGATGAGCCATCAATTGAGATTATCACAAACTATTTCCCGGGTTAAACATGTGCGTTGATGCTAGCTCTATACCTGCTGTGCTCTGCTAACGGCTGAGTGAATACTTGCCGTGTTGGTGTGTGGGTCTCCAGGCTGGAGGTGGCGTCCACTGGTAAAACCACCGGGATCAGGGTGAAGTCCAGCAAGACTCTGCAAGACGCCCTCGCTGGTGTCCTCCAGAAGCACCAGCTCAGGCCCCAGGACACGCTGGTCACCATGGTAACGGTCCATGTTGCGCGTCGTTGCGGACATGCGTGTGTAAATGGACGCGAGGCAAATGAGACCACATTGCTGCGATGATGATGTCTCGCGGTTTTGTTTGTCTGTCCGTCAGGCTGGGAGCGGCGAGTCGCTGGACATGTGTACCAGTGTGTACAAGCTGGCCAATAAGAAGCTGCTGCTCCACAGTATTAAAGGTGAGCGTCCCGCCTGCCCAGTACAAGCTTCATGTTGTCATGATGGGATTTCACAAGGGCAGGGTTGGGGGTCTGCGATGTTGTGTTGTATTTTGTTGTGGAAAATGCAGCTTGACATTGCTAACAACAGAGATGAAAACATGGTGTACATGATGGCCTGATGGCAAGTTAGCCAAAATGTTAGTTGGTAGCATTTTTATATTATGATTTAGCCAGACTTTAAAGAACTGGTCCGCATGTATAGGCTTACCCTGATACCCGGTAACTCAAATATTAAAACGGCACATTAGAGCCGGAGACGGTGTTGCTGCTGTTTGAATGACAGCTGATTGACACGTGCTCGACGCCTTCTGCTAACCCACAATCCCATAATGACGTGCTATATTGGTGCTGTCATTCGAAGCCAGAACCAAGTCTATGCTAGCATGATCCCCCGTCATGTATATGATATGATATTTCGATGTTTTTTTTGTAATGAATAAGATTAATTCTGACTTCTGAAATGTAAAATCTGTTGCTGGTCAGAGGTTTGTGATCCAATGTGAGCGGCAGAGCTTCCTACAGCCCTGGGCCCGATTCAACCCTTTGTTGTAAGGAAAATGAACAGCGGTGCAATTATATAGACATTGTTTTACTGTACAGAACATTTCAACCTACAAAAAACTAAAGTAGAGTTTTCTAATGAAGCTGGCAGAGAACCCATCACATCTCGTCTGAACGGTGATTGCCTCTTCTACTCCATCCTGTCCCGTCGTCTGCTCTTAAGGAATTTCACTACAGGAATCGGCACAGCGGAGAGAGCCACTACTAACGGGTCTGGGGCCCGCCTGTGTCCACTCTGTGTACATAAGTACTTCCTTGGCACTTCCTGGCACTTAATAAGAAGCCAGGATGAAGACCTTTCCACTTTCACTGCCTTGTTCTTCTATGGCATTGTGTTCTGCTCTCGTTCTCTCTCCCCATTCTTTTTGTTTCATTTGTCTGTGTGAGGTCCTGGTGTCTGTGTTCATTTGTTTGTGTGTGAGGTCCTGGTGTCTGTGTTCATTTGTTTGTGTGTGAGGTCCTGGTGTCTGTGTTCATTTGTTTGTGTGTCGGGTCCTGGTGTCTGTGTTCATTTGTGTGTGTGTGTCAGGTCCTGGTGTCTGTGTTCATTAGAGTGTCGTGCCACATCGAGTTCACTCGTGTCCTCTTCCCACCACCGGGAGACCAGAACAGAACTTCACTTTGGATCAGAGAGCTGCGGCAGAGCTACAACTATTAAATTTATATGAGAGGGAGAGCGGGAGACATGGAGAGGGGGAGAGAGAGAGCGAGAGATACACTCTCAGAGGCAGTTAAACACTTGTCAGGAATGTTTTATTTCACTGGTTTCAATGTTTAGCACCGCAAAGTGCTTCGGTGCTGGAGCGCCACCACTCCTCGCTGTTTACAACAGTTGCTGAGACGTTTTTCTATTTCAATTCGTAATGGACACACTTGTTCCAATAGACGGTATAAAGCCATTTGTTTTTGTTTTATGTCTTTCTGTCCTATGCATAGACAAAGACCAGAGTCCCAGTTGCAGAGGCAGTATTGGTACTACCCCTCCACAGGTGAGACTAAAGCTCTCCGACTCTATCAGATCTCACGATGACAAAACACCCTTGATGGTTCTAACATTTACGAAACATAATGAGTGCTACACACTGAAGTGCCAGAAAAATTGGTAATGCAGAGCAAAATCGTATTTCCTTTTTTCTTGTTTTTTTGTTTTAAAACATCACTTTATACATTTTCATATTATCATGATTTTGCACAGCAAAAGAAAATTGGTATAAACTGCTGTTACCCCAGGCTGCATTTTTAAGATGTGAAGTATGTGATGTGCCGGGATTGTAATGTAATTTGACTGGAATCGTCCGTGTGCGATCAGGGCCGCGCGGCGTTTCCGGAGGGTGCAGGCAACCGGTCGAGTCAACAGCCGGACAGAACCCAACCTAGGCCCAGTAAGAACCACGACATAGAGGGTAGGAATTAGCTGGGAGAGGCTAACTGGTCTGACAGGAACAGTACGATAATATTGTTATTGTATCCATTTAGTTTAGTAGGGATTTCAAAAACCACTTGAATCTCACATGAATCTCCCCCTTATTGGATTTATTGTTTGTTTTTGCTCACTTTTCCCCAGAACACTGCATCTTTTCAATCAGACCAGTACTTAGAAGTCAGATGAGTCATATTTCCGTCTGCCTTCGCTAAATGAAATATGGCACTCTTGTATGTTCAGACCCATTCAGATTCAGGAAATCTTTACCATCAAATGAAGGCAATTGTTGTTTGACATTATCACATAAGCCCATTCCCATGTCATCCCAGGACGAGAAATGTAGCGAAGACAATAAATACAACGCCACGAGAGAGTGGAAAGTTCAAGCCACACAGCAGATGAGTCTGATCTCTCTCGCTCTCGCTCTCGCTCTCGCTCTCGCTCTCTCTGCTGGGCTGGTGGTGGTGCTGATCAGGGCTGTTGGAGCTGCTGTCTAGAGCCCAGGGCTGCAGGGTGGACGACCAGCGGGGCCCGCTCACCAAGGAACACCTGGAGCTGCCCTCCTTCCTGCTGCTGCCTGCTGAGCAGCACACCACGGTGGCCCCCAACACCACCGCCAGCGCAGCCGGTCCCGACGATGCAGCACGCCCCGGGAGCGAAGCGGAGGAGAGCTCGTCGCAAGTCACTTCCGCTGCACAGGAGCCCGTCAGTCTAAAGGAAACGTCAATTTAAATATCGCAACGAGGGTGGGGGGGCGGGGGGGCGACGAGAAGGACCCTGTGGGTGTGTTTGGCTTGTGAGGTCATGTGATTCCACGTTGTTTTGTTCCCCTCTATGTATAATTGGCAGCTACAATATTTGCGGATGTGGGAGCTTTGGTGAAGCTTGCCGACACAATCATCACCGTCAAAGAACAGAAGCTGTCAAGCACTTTCTTCTCTTTCTATAGTTTTTTTTAAATGTATTTCCCAGGCTAATATTTCCACTATTCCTGGTTGGAATAATGTGCCAACATGGATAGGATACCCCCCCTCCCCAAAAAAAAACATTGAAAGTGTCAAACTAATTTTATTTGCTACATTATGAAAAGCTACATTATGAAAAAGCATTGCAGGTTCTGCGTTTCTAGAATATTTCTTGCCGACGATGGAATTTATTTGTTTATTAAAATTAAATGGCCTTATGCCAAATGATTTAAGTACACTTTGGGCCAGAATCCTTTCATACTGAGAATATACATTTGGGCTGCAAGATGTCATGTTTTAAACACAGTCCATTCATCTTTGTATTTTAATCCATTGCTTGTTGCAATGGATTTACAAAGATGAATGGACTTGTATGTTTATTGCCACAGATTCTGAATTTAGCAATAAACCTTTTATGCCACTAGCTTAAGGTGGTTTTATAATTAAGGACAAAACAGAAACTGGACATGGGCGTAACAGAGGAACCTGACCATCAAAAAAGGCCTTCATTATATATTATTTCTGAGTGTGTTGCACATACATTTCTTGTTTTTTGAGAAAGATTATAATTCAAATAGATTGTATTTATTTTTGTAAAATGTTGCTTTTCCGTTTGAGTTTGATGTTTTGTTTGCTGTGTCAACACTTGGACAATCCCTTGTTACCGCTCTCTGCCCTTTTCACTGTCCTCTCTGAAGACCATCGATGATACTATTACAGCACAGCCTTAAAGAAATATGCAAGTTCTTTGGTGATGAAAATATCCCACATTGTACATTTTCAGAATAAAAGTATTTTAGGCTTTTGCTTTTTGTCTGTTTTTGTTAGAGTAAAGGGGACAGAAATATTTGGTTGTGTGAGTGCAATTACATAAGACAATGGTCAAATGTTAATATTGACAGTTTTTTAACACTGTCTACTCTAATATGAGCAGCTTATAGCATGATGCTTCATCCTCAGTCTCCCTTCCATCTTATGAGTGGAGCCTGTCTTTAAGATGATGTCACTTAAGGATGTCACATGTGCCCAGTATTGAGATCAGTGCAGTGCTATGATTGGCCCTGTACCCCAACCAATGATATTCCTCGGGTCTATTATGCTGTTGCTAGAAGGTGTTTTCCACTGCTTCTGGAGTCTTAAGTAAAGGGGTTATGGTAGGCATTGTCTGTCTTGTTTGTATAATCACTAACTCAATCAAGATTAGATTACCAAACGATAGATATAAACTTCTGATCACCAGTTTATATGTAATAGTTTCATGGAAGCATTAAGCGACTTTCTATGCACTGCATAATTTCCCCCCCCCCCACACACTATTCAGTTGGTAGATTATATAACCTAATATGTTGTATGCATAACCACATTTAACATCCATACAAGATATATAATGCTCTTTCACTATCACATCCACAGTCACTCTCAAGACGAACACACTGAAGTGACTCAGCTGTGATTGGCTGGTTGGTGTGTGTGTGTGTGTGTGTGTGTGGTAGGGGAGTTTGCATGCTGACTTGCTATCAGGTGAGGGACAGACTGTCTTTCTGTTGAGAGGTGGAGATGGGGTTCTGTGGTGAGTGGGGCAGGTGGGTGGTGGTGGTGGTGGTGGTGGTATTGA
>OOFB01001609.1:2649-16769 GCA_900323305.1 Trachyrincus murrayi
CAGGAGCAAACATGTTCTCCTTAATGTGTCTGTTTTATCGCTGGTATTTTTTGAAGCTTAGAAAATGTGTTCATCTGAACATGCTGATTCTGTCTTCTAACCCTAACCCTAACCCTAACCCTTAAATGTTCCAATGTTGAAAATGTACAGGCGACTATATATACGGCACTATCTCGATCCAATTAATAAATGACATTATATTAACAAGAATTACATACCTCACCACACATATAACATTTAAGCTAACTTATCATCACAAAAATGTAAATAAACACAGTCCCCAACAATACATACAATACAACAACGCATATTCTCTACTTGACTTACAGGTTAAAGGAATAGTTCACTCTATGCGTTAAAACAACCAGTATGCGTGACAAATATATATGTTGCATAAGGTGCCTGCTAAAACAGTTTGTTGATGAATTGTTGATGTCACGTTTCCAAGTATAGTGTTAACCAAACTACACATAGCCACACATGGTATGGTAACCAACAATACTGTAAGCTATTTAAATACGACAAAACAATTTTTTATTAAATTAAGCTCAAAGTAGATAGTGACACGATTTCTCAAGCTATGGTTTCCTATGTTGCCCATAAGCCATTGCACGGCTCAGTCACACAGATTTTATATTATTATATTGTTAGGGTGAATTATTTCTTTCATAATAATTACAGTCTGACTGCAGACCAATACATTGCCTTGTTATGGTGTGTTATTCTCAATCAATCTCATTATACTGGTTAATGTGTAACTTTAACTAGACCAGTTACTCCAACTTTCGACATTATTGTCCGTGTCTTCTAAATCACTGAATAGGTACAGAGGGCATAACTCTTTGTCAACTACCTCTCACCCTGATCGATATACGAGATATACTGTATATAAAATGGATCACATCGAAATAGTACAGGCCACATTTTGACTCTATAATCTACTCCAAACTATTCACCAATTAACACATGAATAACTTATTCTCCCCACTTCGAATCACTTCCGTTTGCTTTTCTACTACTGCAATTTCTGGCTTCATTGATAAAAAACAGTAAAAATAAAAGCATTAAATCAGAGCCTTATAACTGCTATTGATCAACGCCATTTCTACCTCATTGAGTAGCTTATCTAGGCATCCTAAAAAAGCTGGGACTGAGCAAGAACATAAGAGACAAGCCTGCTGCACCTGCGTGCTTCCCTACCCGTCCGTAATGACTCTCACTCGTTTATGAATCCTCCGCGGTGTAAAGGTTAAGAACTGTCATCAGATTAACCATTGATTTCAATTAGCGCTGCCCGGTACTAAACAACCTTTGTCTGACTGACACATATCGATTCCTCCGCTTGTTCTATTATGTTTGACTGTTAAGCATGCACTGTCACTCCGGGAACCGAGATCACTGGCCCTTCTCTCGTCTTTACTTTGTCTTTTCTTTTTTTCCATTGTATACACGTACGGCCGTCACCGACACCATGTCCACGTAGAATCCTCACCGCGGAAAGTAACCGGATGGTAATGAGGTTGCACTACTACGTGGACTTTTGGAGAGAGGGAAAGGTCAAACTGAACAATTACTTCAGGGGAATAAGGATTGGACCAGCAGTGAGCATCAGCAGTTAGGGCTGGTTAACAAGTCAACTGTTATTGATGTCTTTTTTGTGTTGTATCAGCTGGGTTAGCAAATCAGCTGCAGTCTGTAGATATACTTTTACCATCATGGTCTTGGATATATATATATATATATATCTTGTAAAGAATGTAACTTTTATGTTTAACATCTCTTCATCATTATGAAAAATTCTCAGCAATTTGGAAAGTTGGTACTTCAAACACATACAGTGTTAAATTAGTTTATTGATTGTTGAGCTTTAGTGAGCGACTATGTGATTGCTAAACAGCGAGGGATTTTATGACTAAACAGTGGCCCTGTTAACACGAGAGGCATATCTAGATTCTTCAACCGCTTTTGGATCTAGATTGTATCTAGATTCAAAACTCATCCACTTACACAGATGGCAGAATGTGCTCACAATTGTCTCAGCCTGTTTCCACCATCTCAGAGAATGGGTGGTGGTGACGTAGTGTCTGTGGTGTAGCAGTTTACATTGCTTTGGATAATGTTGCAAATCATTGAATAATATCATTGTAAAAACAAATAGGCACAGCACGACAGAGTTTTGGGTGTTATTATGAGAAATCTGCATATGACACCCCCCTGGCTTTCTATAGGCTGACGACCGGTGAGGTATGAGCTCCGCACGTGACTTGGCCACGCTTACTTCCGCAGGGGATTTATATCTGGATGAGAACCGATCTCATCGTCAATCTAGATTGAATGTGGCACACACTACCTCCAGAGGTGGTTTTGAAAACGCTCGTCTACCTCTCTCTCTGCATCGCAATGTCACAACCGTTTTAAAATCGTGGATTTTGTGGCTACGAAACAATGAAGCACTATTTGGATGCTAAACATTGAGTGACTATTTGGTAACTAAACAGCAAGTGACTATTTGGCTAATGAACTGTGAATCACTATTTGGAAACTAAACAGTGAATGACTATTTGGTTACTAAACAGTGAGTGACTATTTGGTTACTAAACAGTGAGTGACTATTTGGTTAGAAGTTTCATTCTGATAGCGAGATATGGACGAGTTATGCTTTGAGTTCATCTCAAAGGCAGGTTCATCCAATTCCAATCCAATTCAATTCAGTGCCAGAGGTTCAATGTGAAGGCTCATAATAACATGCCTTATGAGTTTCCATGAGAAAATGAAGAAATTGATAATATAACGGATACACAAAGGGTGATCGTGAAATAAGTGTCAAGGTAAAACGTATATCACTTATCTTCTTGGCACGTGGCCATATTCAATACAACAATGCATGTGACATACAATTTGAATCAGAAAGTTTCATTTGAATCAGTTCGTCAACGTTTTTTGTCGTTACCTCTCTTCCTGCATCATAAATACAAGGTGGAGGTGGGTGATGTCTTGCACACGACTAAAGAACAACTCTTAACAAGAGCTCATTAAAAAAATTATAATAAGGAACTCTAAAAGTAAGTAAAGAGGCCTTCTCTTTGTATTTTGTAGAGTTCCTATACAAGGTAATTATTCATTAAAGGAAAGCTGTGTGAGCCAACATAACAATCAATTATATTCCACAGAAGCACTTTTGTTCAAGAACAGAAGTGGTGCTAATGAGCTGCCTGGGTTCCCTTTGAGTCCAGTTTACGGCCAGGCTTTCTCTCTCTCTCTCTCCCTCTCCCTCTCCCTCTCTCTCTCTGTCTCTCTCTCTGACTCATCCTGTCTCACACACACACACACACACACACACACACATCGATGCACCTGCAGAAACCCTCCCCCCCACACACACACACGGCACACAGCACACACAGTCATCTACACAAACACAAGGAACACACAGCCTCCAATTACACACACACACACACACACACACACACACACACACACAGTGTGTCAGTAATAGCATTGGTAGGAAACTTTGACATTTGGAATTGAACAGTGTGCTCGTTGAATAAAAGCGGGAATAAAAGACTGATATCCTGCATGCTGGAGCGCTGCAGGGTTTATCCAGCGACGACCGAATGTTAATAAAAACCAACCATCGATATCGGGCTTTAATTAACCCTGCCGTGTAGTCTCCCGAAGCCACAATATCCCCCAGTGTTCCGGGGGAAATTTAGTTGCTTTACTTACGGAAGGACTGCAGTCTAGAGGACACCCCCCCCCCCCCCCTCGCCCCCTCGGCACGACTGTCCATTCAGCTGAACAGATATCCTCGACGTCTGTGCGCACAACACCGCTGTTTTCATCCACATTAAAGCTGAGTTGAAAAGAGCTCCCTCCGGGGAGGGAGGAGCGGGGCCCGTCCCCCCCGGCTCTGGAACAGTGCAGGCTGGTTAGTATTCTGTGTGATAGAAGACTCCCATCATGCCCTGGTCCTTTTCAAAGGCAGACACACAGATTGGTAGGAATGCCCACAGTGGTAGATAAAGGCGCTGTCTGGGCGCGCTGGCCTTGATTTCAATGTGTTTTAACGCTTATTAAGTAAGCGCTACACCAGGCTGTGAGCTGAGCACTGAGCAGCCACTTACTGCGTATTAATGCTGGATGGGGAACATGGAGTCTGGTTATTATGCGCGAGGAAGAGGAAGAGGTCAGGGATATTATTCTATTCATTATTAATTAGAAGGAAAAACCATTCATTACATTATCTTCTGAAACATATATATATACATATATATATATATATATATAGATAGATAGATAAATTGCAATCAGAAGCAAAAAGCATTTGTTGAACATCTAAAGCCTTCTTTATACAACACATCTGTATCACACTCAATCAAACAAGAAGCATTCAACTGTATTGTCCTAATAATGAATGAAAACACATTGAATTGTCTATTTATCCACTTTATGGATGCTGCTCACATACAGGAGCATGACGCATGTGCGATATATCAACGTTGGCCAACAATAGTGTTCTTTTTATAGAACCCACGTCGAGCGCTCCGTGGAGGTTTGCTTAGACTTTAACAGAAGTGGCAACACTAATATCACTCTGATATTACAAAAGGTGGGACTTTCATTTTTAGTCAACTGAAATCTACCAACGATGCATGTTTGACGTCTGGTTCACGCCTTGAATTCCTCAGTATGTGAAGTCGTTGTGGAGGGACTAGCCTGGGTGTATGGGGAGGGATAGATTCATGACTAGATGATTAGTTCCTCTCCCTTGGCCGGAGATGAGCCCTAAGTCCTAATGTTACAGCTAAGACATGCCTGCGTCTGCGTTCAATCAATATGTCATTCTTTTGTGAAATGGAAACATTTGAAACAATGAGCCTGGCAGTGAGGCTGGTAGCGGTGCTGTGTGTGTGTGTGTGTGTGTGTGTGTGTGTGTGTGTGTGTGTGTGTGTGTGAATCTAGCTGTGACGCAGCAGTCAGAATGTAGAAGCCTGTTCGTTTTGAGTGACTCTCCAAAACGTCATTTTTTAGACGTACCATTTTCTAGATGGAATGGTTTTTCTGATATAACTACATAACGTATGCCGATTTCGCTTGCTGAAAATGTATTATTTATTATTAAACGTATTTATTTGGTCATAAAATGTATATAAATAGATCAAATGTATATAAATAGGAACATACTTATAATTACAACTAGCTCCACCATCTGCACAAAGTATATATAGGCCTGTAAGAATGTCCCCATTTCATGTATTGTGCTTTATTAGTTAATTGACTTGCACATCATTCCTGCCTCTTTACTTCATTTATGGCGCACGTCCCTTTAAGAGCAGTCGTTAGCGCACTAACCTCGTTCCCGGGCGTTCTCATCTCACGATGGAACACCTGGAACGGGATGCTCCAAGCGAGAGCGAGGGCGGGACTTAGGACGGAGCGACATCGGTTTCAGTTACATGGCTTTAGCCGTGAGAGGCGAGAGAGAAGGAGGGACTTCCGATAGAGGGATATCCGTTTCCGTTATGTTTTGGATATTGCTTTGCCAAATTAGTTGTCAAAAAACTCCATATGTATTCTCCTTGTCGTTGTAGCCCGGGATAACACTACAATTCATGACCCTCTCTCAGCCCACACACACACTCTAACCCATGTCGGCTATGATGTCATAACCCGTTAACAATAAAGCTTTAAATAAACCATCTCTCCGAGCAATGGTCTCTGACGGGAGACAACGAGACCTCCCAGACTACTAATAATTCTACATTAGTCTACTATACCCAAACCTCAAGAGTTGGAAAGTAACCTAGTAATCAAGCAATTCTTTTAGTTACATATGTCAATGAGTGAAATGAGTGCAACTTTTCATTTCATGTGAAGGTTTCCTGACTTTACATTACCTTTTAACTTGGCCACCCAACCACTGCTTCCAGTGCTTACACTGCTTACACTGCTTCTCTCCTTCCAATAAGGACATGATTTCATAATTTCTTGTGCATCCAATGTATTTACACGGTTGTACCCAATAGTGGACCTCACCACCGCCAATATGAACTAGCATAGAAAGGAGAGCATACTTGATGCTAATATACTAATATACTAATATGAACACACTGGATGATTGTATTGCTCCACAAAAAGCAACCAAGAAAATCTTTACCGTTGTGTAATATTTACCTAGCTCCATTTTTGTATCTGTAATAACAGATCAAATCTTTTTAAATCAGACGGTAAGATAAACTTCAATGAACCCAATGTTTTCCACATACATTCAAATTCTTATCCATGACAAGAACATACACACACACACACACACACACACACACACACACACACACACAAGCACACACACATACGCACACACACACACACACACACACACACACACACACACACACACACACACACACACACATACTGACACACACACACACATACTGACACACACACACATACTGACACACACACACACATACTCACACACACACACACACACACACACACACACACACACACGCCACAGTTTAGAGTGAGTGTGAGAAGTGGGTGGAGCATCTGTGCAGGATCGTAGCAGCATTCCATACCAGGGAGAAGCTCCTGTGTCCAATTTAAAAGTGAGGTTTGGGAGTTGAGTCTGCAGCAAAGGGCCCATAATTGGCATCCTTCTTGTCTTATTAAAGAGGGAGAGCACTGAGATGGATCCCCAAAGCAAAATGTTGGCCTTTATTAGAATCTTCTGTCAACTGAAACATCCACAAAAGGGACGCAAATACATCCCCCTTTGAACTGTTATTGTTTTAACAGATAATTAAGGTTAATGACCTTCATAAACGTCATAAAGACAAACAACACTGGGGCTTGTTGTTCTTCTATCATTATTGTTATTGTTTATTTATTGATGTAGGCCTATGTTTAATGTAGATTTATTAATTAATGTCTACTTAATCGAATAATTGCTTGATTGTTTCGTTGTTGGATTGCCTAAAGAGTACCCTTCCATTTCCCCCCTTAAGAATACAAAAAAAGTTGAAGCTGAGTAATTTTCCCCTCAGTAATTCTGAGCCAAGATCAGATGCAATCTTGCTGAAAGCTGCAAGAAGAACCAGACCTCCACCCCAACCCCTCAACCACACCACCACCCATCTCTCCGTCAAAAAACATATTCAGACTCTGCCCTGAGACCCTCTTAAAGCAGCGGTGTTCACCGATGCCGACGGAGAGGGACATGCTCGACGGATTCACAGCGAGCTCCTTCTGCCTCAGTAAAGCGTGTTGTGGGTTTTATTATTTTGTTTTACACGTTTTTGACACTCGACGGCCGCCGACTTAGTCCCTCAGAGGAGGGACAGATATGTAAAAAAAAAAGAAAAGAAGAAGAATCGTCGTTTTTTAAAATTGTTTCTCGTCGCTCGCTTCAGTCCCTTGTTCAAGTCATTGTCACCGACTCATCGGTTAAGTATAGTCTTAATGACGCAGCACTAGCCGCCCACCCGGCCACCCACCGGCGGACCCCCACGGTCCCACCCAGTAGCACCATTAACACTTGGAGCTGCAGTGGCAGCTTTCTCCTTCAGAGTCATATTTAGAATAATGCTGACATGCTGAACAAATGTGACAATTAGCATTTCTCTTTTGTTGTTGCTGTTTTAATAACCCTGTGGAGGGAGCCGCGTGTTCAGACCTCCTTCATCAGCGGAATGGGGTGTGTGTTTTTTTTTTGTTTTCTCGAAGGGACCCACCCGGGAAGATACCCCAGACATTCGTGTCTCAATGCTATGTTATTTTTCGCCTTTTCCCTGTTGGCCTCCTCTTTGCGGCTTGTTTCTGGAAAAGTGGTTACCGTAACTTTATGAGCAAACTGGGACTCTCTTAACGCTCGTATATTATACACTTTTGTTACAAATTGTTTTTTTTTGTACAAACAAGCCTCCTAACGCAAACGGTTTCATTACTGCCGGTAGGTGCACAGAGGCTCTCAAACAGGGTGAAATATGAATGCGTTAATACGCCCATTAAGCGAGTTAGTTCATCTTGTTTATTTGATGTAATTGTTGGAAACATCCCCTCCCCCGCCCCGCCCGTGATTTGAATTGAATGTGCTGGCTCGAGAGAAATACAAAAGAAAGCTTGCATATTCTACGCACTCTGGTCTAACGTGATTTTCCAACAAAGGCGTTTCATTATGGGACTCTATGAATGTACATGTTCATTGTTAGCAAACAGAATTGACCACGTTCTTTTAAAAAGAAATTTGTCCGTCGTAGAAATCTTTAGTGTTTTCATTCTAATGTTGCCATAAGAAACCCACCCCTCATTGTACCCTGAAACGAGGCGTCCGGCGATATAAATATATGGAATAATTGAAAATAACGTTATTCATAAAAGGTTTATTGCAGTGCAGTCCTAAATGTGAAATTCCCTGACTACCAGCAACAAATCGCTTTGTGTGCTAATACAATAAAGGCACAAAGACGAGCGGTATTATCAGATTAGCTCGATGTACGGAGTTGGCTTTTGGAAACCATTGCTGTAAGTCTTACAGGCACAAACTCACTATTGCTACTATTGTAAATAAGCCACAGGGCCATCAGATATCAGTACTCATTTTCAATTAAACACAATTTGCAATTTGCTTTGTCATAATGTTTACATATAATGTTTTTTTTGTATTGACTATTTTAGATGAAGGGACCTGTAGCGAAGACTACATTATACAGCACATACATATCCATGGACTTGTATGATTGAATGAGTGTCCCTTGGATAAAGATCCTTTGTGAAATGAGGATTTACTTTCCTGATGTGGCTCTTTGATCTCGATGACCTTGGTTTGTGCACTTAATCTATGTTTGACTCATTTGAACCATATAAAAACATTCCTTGAAAACTAATAGCCGTCCTTTCATCAGTCGAGTTGGTGTTTCATTTTAGGTTTTCTGAGCGCACTGTTGTTCTTACTTTTTCCAATGTTGAAGCACAACAAAAGACAGCTCTCTGCCATCGCTGTCATCCAAAACATTAGCATATTCTACTAAGAAAGAACACAAACATGACCAAGAAACACATCAAGACTGGCCATGAAAGCAGCCTTACAACTTGGGCTGAAGGAGAGATTTCAATTATAAAGTGCGTCATGCAGAGGGGGTGGTGCATATAATGGTAGGTGGGCGCCAACTTACAAGAAAGTAAAAATCGGTGTGTTCACATCGGCTGTGGAACAGCTGTTGAACAGGGTGGTTTTGACAGGGTACAATACAGTCACTGCAATGTGTGGGTTCATTTAATGACACCAAGAGATTCCTACCATCTCCGTGTCCTAGTAGTCCCAAACCAGATACCAGATACTGATGTAGTCACTCACGTGGTATTGTTGACCAATTGCAGGCAGCGGTGTATTAGGGGGCGTCTCGGAAAAGTACAACTATTTAGACTGAGCACCCTGCGCACACTGCGGCAATCGTGCCCAATGCGACTCTTCGTTTTAATCGCAAACCGGCCATTTTGTCTTTGCAAACACACCATTTTCTATTTTGTTTGAAGTACATCGGGGCCTTTATGGTGCAGTAGTTTTTATAGGTGGAGGAAAGATGGAGAGGAGGGTGCATGGTCCATCAGTAAAGACATTGATGCACATTGATGGCTAGATGGATAGATGAGTGATTACAATCATATTCAATAAAAATAAAAGAATTGTTACGATTGTTGGCCCCAGAAAAGGCTGAAAGTAGTCAAAGACTGCACATCTCCTACATATGCCCTTTGTAGCTGATGCTTATACTCGCAGCACACATGGGGATTTAACTTTTTGATTGACAGCTCTAAGCGGGCTCGCGCAGCTGTTCTGGGGGCTTGTTTTCAAAGTAATGCATATTTAAGTTTTGTTTTTTTAGTTTGTTTTTTACTGAAAATCCCCAGAGTTTCACAAAAGACAAAATGATACTTGTAGATAAGACACAATGTCAGCGCATCAGCATAACATGCTTCATGTCAAATTGTGGTAATTGAGAAATTCACAAAAGACAGATGAAAAAGGACGAAACATGACTTTTTTTTTTAATACTATTGGAATAATATTACTTTTTTTTGTGGTGAAATGCATATGGACTGACCCTGACGCATGAGATGTAGACCTATTATATGAAAAATGAGGAGACCGATGATCTACTACAGTGTCAAACGCTTCACTTCACTAACACAAACTTAATAACAGCAGTAGTGCTTTGTGCTGTGATGATAGCTTTTGAACCACACTGAATAAAAAGAGTAACCACTTATAGGCATGCGGATAGCCCGTGGATTATGTTCTCCAGCACCTTTGCGAGGTAAACCAAGCGATCGCAAACAGGTCAAGATCTTCTTAATTCTTTCTTAATTAAACTCAATACGATAATCCTCCTTCTTTTAAAACAGTGCTGCCTGACCACGCGTATGGATACCCACGTGCAGCGTGGCATTTTGAATTACGGCTTAGTAATCTATTATATGCTTCCTCTTCAAGAGCACACATGGGAAACGGTGCCTATTTTTCTGAATGTGCTTTCTTTTGATTGGAATATCATGCCAATCCATATCTTTTTATAGTCTCAAGTCCGTGGGGCTGAGATGAAAACCACATCTCCAGCACTGCATGGTCTGCTGTGCTCATCTGTTCTCTGCTATCTTCCTGCAGAGCTCACACTTTATTTGACTATTGTGGTTACTTTTTGCATTGATTTTCATTCACAGAAGCTCGATTTTCCAGACTTCTTATTTAAGAAGTTATCCCGTGGCGGAATTTATAAAAGAAAAAGAAGAAAAAACGGCCATACTTTTGTATCTGCAATGGAGCCCTGAGTTGCTGCGACTTATGAGTTATGAGGTCTCCTGGCGTTCATACAATAAATATTGGCATTGATTTATACAATATTAATATTTCACTTTATTTGTATGGCACCTTTCATGCAGCATTAGATGTGTGGAGTTGGAACTGCAGCACTTTCTTCCCTATGTTCAATGGAAACATTTTTTGTTTTGTTTGAGGCTTGTGTCACTCGATAAACAAATTAGGAATAATTTATCCCAACAACCCCACAAAATTGTGTCATTTATTTCAGCGCCACCGTGATGGACACACACACAACACACACACACACGCACACACACACACACACACACCCTAACCAAAAGAGTATCATTGTCTATGACATCTAATCTCCATGCATCTTTTTGCATTACCAGAGAGCAAGCGAGATAGAGATAAATCACAGGACAGAGAACGAGGGAGAGCAAGAGAGAGATAGAGAGAGAGAAGGAGAGAGAGGGAGAGAGAGAGAGAGAGAGAGAGAGGGAGCGAGGTGAAGTCAGGATGAGGGTTAGGAAGCAGGAAGTGAAGATGCAAATCCGTGGCCCTAGATTTGATCTAGAGGACTTGTGTCAGAAGCAGTGACATAAATGATGTATCACCGCGGGCTCATCAATAACACTCAAAGAGGACCTAATGGAGGTATAAAACTGGGATAGATAAGAAGTGTGGCTGGGAGCTTTCATAAATCAGCCACTATGAATGACCTATATATAAAAGTGAGCCGACGTGACGGGCCGCATACATTACACACGTGGACACGGGCATGCATACCGGGGGTGGGGGGGATGGGGTGGGTGGAGCATCGCTGTTGTTGTTGGTGTTGTTGTCGTTGTAAACATCACGGACAACTTAAGCACATGTATTAAAGATTTGGTTCAGGTTCGTGGGTTGTAAACTTCACGAGAGGGGACTTAGGTGATTTGTGTTGGCTTGTTTAGGTGTTAACGTTTGATTCTGTTGGATTGAGATGTTGTTGTTCAGAGGAGCGACTCAGTGAATATAGATAGAATATAGAGTGGACCACTTCATACTCTCTCCTCGTCATCATTTAATCAAATGACGGGGATCTTACAATACATGCGTACAGATGCACAACTCTTAGGATTTAATTTTCAATGATATTAATGTTAGTTGTTGTTGAATGGACAAACAATGATAGTTATTGGTATTGATAGATGGATAACTACTTCATTCATCCCCGAAGGGAAATTATTTTGATGGAAAAAAAAAGATACAATGACATGAACTAAAAACGTATGATGATCAATTACAAACATTCATGTTGATTCACAACGTCACAACTTTTGTCGTTAAGAAGCAATTTTACACCTTTTTTTGTAAAATGTGTGTGCACACATGCGTACCTGCACTAGCGTATTCCCCTGCATCTAATAATTTGTATGTGAGCGTTACCGCGTGATGACTTTGAGTCGGAGCTAAATACCACCTGCAGTCCATCTCATCCTGCCATTTTCCACGCTGGGCCGTATCGTCGGCCACTTCCTCCGAGTGAAGGAGAAAATGACCTTTTAAAACGCAGCTGTGCATCTTGCCGCCAGTCTGTACTGTAGAAAGACCAAAATACATCCTGATTCACAAGCTCAGGGGGGAACATAATAGATGCGTATCGATGTGCACAGCGCATGTTAATTCGTCACAATTTGTGTGCACTTCATCTTAGTATTATTTTTGTTGTGTTTTTCTTTTTTCGAAGACACTGTATCATAAACGTTTATTACATTAATCAGAAATAGCAGAGAGTGCATAGTGGTTTTAAGCCTATCTGTATCCCTCTATATAAATCCATATACTATTGTTTTGTGGGCGTATATGAACATAGTATTACCTTGATTGCAATGGGTTTTACTTGTAAGGCCCTATGCTGTTGTCAAATCATTCTTCTCCATGCCTTGCTCCAACACAGATTAACACAGACACAACATTATTCATGAGGATCTAAAACATAATTATCTTGTTCATGCAGACCTGAACATTCCTCCTTTGTAGAGAAAATTGAAAATAGCTTTCAAGCAGTAGGAGGTAAGATTCAGGGATTCAAATGAACAGCCTCGCAACTATAAACTCACTAACCCTTTGGACTTGTGGGCGTAGCTTGCTTGAACCCCAGCTCTAGTTTGTACAGGTGTACAAGGGGCGTTGCTCTTAAAGTAACGTTCCAGAATAATAAAGATGTATACAGTTGTAGAATATTGTCAATTTACTACAACGTCCATGGTGCATTGAGTCGAGCCGGACAGAGAGCGCTCCGAGAGGCACATACAAGCTCGGCTACTTTTGTTTAGAGTTTCGTATTTTATATTTCTCGACCCGTGGATAACATCATGCCGTCATACAGGATATCGATTTAGTAAAGCGGCTGCCATCACATTTCACATGTAACTATTGAGCATTGTAAAACAGTGGTTAGTTGTAATGGAGCCCAACATATGACATAAAAGTTTATTCATGTCCATATTTGCATTTCAATAATAATAAAGTCTTTAAAACACATTTGCTGACCTTCTTCAATTCTGTCCGCGTTATTATAATATATCCATGGTCTGTAACAGTTGATGACGGAGATTGTGCGGGTCCCGCTTCCACATCAGCCAGTGGGTTTGTATCCTGTCATGGACTGGTCTGTACCATCTTCTGTAGCTGCTGCAGACAATGTAATCCTCGTCTTCACGGTATAAATGCAAGACAGTTTCGTATTTTATATTTCTCACCTGTGGACTATGTGGATAACATTGTGCCGTCTCATTGTTCCGTGCTTGGTTGTAGAGGATATCGAGTTGCTAAAGCCCTGCCATCACATTTCACATGTAACTATTACAACATGCGTTGTAAAACAGTGGTTTGCTGGAATGCATTTCAATAATAATAAAGTAATGAATAAAAAACTACAAGCTTTGTATCAATACACAATTGTATTTGCCATAGTTGGTTGCCTGCCATATCACCGCACGTATCTTAAAGAAAACCTCCAGAGAAAAGAAAGTCCAACATGGCATTGAAACTTTTGTGCTTTAAAACACCTTTGCTGACCTTCTTCAATCCTGTTCGCGTTCTATAGCTGCCGCAGACATTGTAATCCTCGTCTTCCTAAATGCCAGACCGTAATCTTCGTGAGGCTGCTGTGGCTCTTTTTCGCTAATACTACATGAGTAACCTCTGAAAATGGTAGTTTAGTTTTTCTTCTGTGTATTCTGGCTCAAATAAATATCCGTTATTCCTTCCACTCGGTAAGACTTTGCTGAAGTTTGTCCTCATTTCTGAG
>OOFB01001609.1:42812-57216 GCA_900323305.1 Trachyrincus murrayi
GCACACACACACACACAGACACGCGCATGGACACGCACACACGCACACACACACGCAGACACACACATAGACACACACACACACACACACACACACACACACACACACACACACACACACACACACACACACACACACACACACACACACACACACACACACACACACACATACACACACACACACACACACACACACACACACACACACACACATATTTGATTGGTTAGTTGACCACCCCTCTGAAGAAGGCCTCACAGTATGTAACACAATGACTGTGACTTGGCATTTATATATTTCCGACATCACAGTGTATATAAAATGTAAAGATTATTGTTGTTCTGTTATTTATTTTTAATGACTTACCACTGTATGCAGGGAGTGGTTGCATTTAACAGGTAATTGCACAAGCCAAATGGGACTCATTAATAATCTTGCTGCTGCTATCTTGGGTAATCTCTTTTAATTTCTTTTAATTTTCTGTTCTGGCCCGAGGAAGCCTCCACATCTTTCACAGTGAGTGCTTTATTTTGCTTTATTTTGCCGTGCAGTAGCGCCTGATGAGGTAAATCAATTCAACTGATGGTTTTACACAGACCAAAATCCGTTGACTCCAAACAATCTCTAAATTTAATATCACAAAAGTTTAGTCTGGGATTTGTGGAATCTGCAAAAACCAAGGTATTTGCTTTTCTTTCTTCAGTAGATGTTAGTTTATCATAATCCATATATATATTATGTTAGACATTAGTCATTTCAAAAACGACTCAGATTACGTTTCAGATGATGTTTCCTTTGTTTATGTATTTTTTAAAACAAACCAGCATTGTCTCAAGTTTCAGAGATCCCTCCAGCATTGTCAGTCTTTGGTTGTGGAAGGTGATTTCCAATTCTTCCACCAGATTGCTTTTGGGCGCCTGCTGGCTGACTGGCTCACAGGGGAGTGGCCAATGTTGAGGATTTACTGTCATTTTCCTTCATTTTGTCAGGGATGATTTACACCGGCAAAGGTAGCTGCATATCAAATGGACGTAGACTAAAGATTGTATTAACGGTTGTTTTTGGCGTGGTAATTTATATGTAAAGTAGTTTAGTGTGTGTGTGTGGGGGGGGGGGGTGCAGATGGTTTGCGATGATAGATTGGATAAGTGTCTTTCTTGACTACATCAACCACTACCTCATTAGTATTTTGGCTATTTTCTATTGGACACCGACAATTAATTAATCCACTCAGCCATGGCACACTCCGGGGGACAGCCAGCGCCCGGTAGACACGGGGCTGATATCACACTATCACACTTAGTCCTTTCCTGAAGTGAGATGAAGTGAAAAGAAATATGCCTGGACTAGATGAAAACGTGCGGCGGTCATGCCCAATTGAGCTCTGTCTCTGTGCGTTATGTCCTTCATACTTCTCCCTCGCTTCTGCTGCAAGGCTAAAACACGCAGGGATCCCAGCGAAGGGGACTTCGCTGGAGAGAGAGGTTGAGGGAGAGCGAAGCCCCCACCGTGTAGGTTGGTGGTGATACTCCCATTGATTATCCTTGATAGGGGCTCTGAGGTTGGGGCCTTGGGACCATGGAGCTGTGTTTGGTGGGGTGCAGACTGAGGGGCATGGTGGCTGGGGAGAGATTTGGTTAAGACTCGGCCAGGCTATCGTTGCAGATGAGTGGAATTGGTGTTTTATATATATGGATATAATGGACGAGAAGGAGTTTGCTGTGTCATATCACATAATGTGTTTTGGCATTGAGCCATGTCTCAGCCGTATCTCACACACATTAATTTTAGCCCTTCATTATGTTTGGCTTTTAGCGAACACTTATCCATTAATATCCATTTGGAGTCCAATCTATGATACTGTGGTGTATATATATATATATATATATATATATTAAGGATGATACTCTACTTTCTAATCACATGATGTATGTTATCTGACACCAGCCGGCTACCCTTTGAACTTCCTTCCACTATCTATCCCATCGGTTAGGAAACCACCACGCTGCGTATTTCTGTCCAGAATCAGAGAGTTGGTAGCTTTCCATATTTGGCCAAATGCCATCGTGTGCACCGCCAGCTTCACCAGCCTCCCGTGGCTCCGTTTTGGAGGCCCTGAGTCAGGTAACTCACCCCCAGACAGATGGCTTCCTCCTCCATGTGGCAGCGTGAACACACCTCCCCTATTACACCCCAGTCTTTACTCATGAAACATTTAAACGAACGTAAAGAAGACAACAGGGTTTCGCAAAATGCACTATAATGTACAGGTGTGTGAATGTGTGCAGTGTGTATCCACGTTTTCTACCCAGCGACTGGTCCAAAAAATGGGTGTTCATCACTTCTCCAGTGATTGGCGCGGCTCAAGGTGAGCCGGCCAATCACTCGACACAAAGCGCTCTCTCTGTCCGACTTGCCCAAAGTCAAGGTCATTTGCGGCACCAACTGTGCAAGCAATGCTATCCACCGCCTATAATACGGTTGCCGTAAATACGGTTGCTTTCCTTGGTGTTAGCCATGTTACCACAATGTTATCTGCTGGAAATGTAGATTGTGTGTGCAGATAGTTGAACAAGGCAATCTTATACCCTGGCAAACATTTGTCTGAATGTCTTGGATTTTTAATTGAGATATTTCTGCTTCAAAAAATTTACTAATACAATGATCTAGTGACATGTCCACTGACATGTCATTTTTCCTACAGGAAAATATATATTAGGTTAACTACAGGATGTGAAGGAAGTAAGGGCCTTGGAATTGGCTTTTTATACGCTGTAAATTGATACCCCTTGAAAAGAAGCCCCCTACCCTAAACATGGCATCTCTCACATCTCTCAGAGGAACGGGACTGGTGCGTAAGAGTGTTTGCTTTGTGTGTTGGTACCCTTTCTCTCTCTCTCCCTCTCTCTCTCTCTCGCTCTGTCTCTCTCTCTCTCTCTCTCTCTCTCTCTCCCGTCACAAATTCTCTTTCCATCTCACCTCACTCTGCTGTCAGAGTTTGACTGAATTAGGTTAGACATGGGAGGCACAGAAACAGAAGCACACTGATGAAAATGACATCTGTGTTTTCTGTCCTCCCCCCCCTTCCCCCCCTGCCCAGGGAAAACAGCAACTTTTGTAAACTGCAAAAACAGAAAACTTCTGGCACAGGTGGGCTGGAGTTCATTTTGTGTAAAGGATGCATGGTTTCAAAGAGCATAGCCTCACAAATCAGACTTCAGATTAATAAGCTCAAGTCTGATAGCAGACTAGCTCAACGGGGCGTTTCACTTTCTTCCGCTTCATATTCGTTTCGACCAATCATGTTGCTGGAGGGGGGGAATTGTATACAGTGTAATTGGCTAACAATGAACACAAATTCGGGCCAGCACTAGTAAACTTTTCCCGGTGGGAGGACAAGCTAAAACATCCTGTCCAGACACTGACATTCTTAGTTTCAAATCAACACTGTGTAGACTGGCCACTGTATAATTACACTTTTAAAATCCCCTTCTGAAAGCTTCATCCACTCGCGGGAATGAGGTACGAAACGGGAAACAAGGCGTAGCTCCGCCCCTTTCCGTTCTTGGTTTCCGGGCCAGGCTGTGTGCCGTCTCCCCCCAGAAGTTCTGTTAGCATAATCGCCTAAAGATCACTTAGAGCAGCAATACTAAAATATGATCTTGTAATTGTTTGACCGACCTTACCAACCTTTGTCAATGTATTCATCAAAATGTCAATCAGCACAGATAGTCTGTACAATTAGAAGCTTAGTCTATCCATTATTCATTTGTCTACTCATAATAATTGAGGGAATTAGGAATACCAAATGATCAATAGACAGTTAAATTTTTTAGACGGTATACATTATATACAAGGTGTTATATTTTATATCCAACATTATAAATACAGCCCAAACAACCAATCGCAAATCAACAAGCCTTGCTTTTTTTTACCCTCCATTTCTTACTTGGTACTCCGATTCGCTGATTTCAGCACATTTTTTACTGTTTTCACGGCAGTACATTTGCAGCGCAGCAGCTTATCAAAAGCCTCTTCACTGCTGCTCTGCCACACAAAGCACAGGCAGCTCTGTGATTCACACGTTGGCCGCGTTGCTTCTCCGAAGAGAAAGGTTTCCTGAAAAAAGGAATGCGGCCGTCAGGGTTCCGGCAGCAGCAGGAGGAAGAGGAGAAGAAGAAGAAGAAGAAGAAGAAGGAGGTTAAGACAGGAGGTGTAGAAAGAGCCATGATGTAGTTCCTAATGAGATTCCCTAGTACTTCCTCTCCTTGCCTCGGGGCTTCGACAGCTTTCTTTTGAGTTCAAATGGAGCCCCCCCCCACCCCTTATTACCGTGCACCTTTTTGTCGAAGGACTTGCAATTTTGAAACCTCTAGCAATTCTGTATCACGTTTGATCCGTCAGCCCCCGTCGCTGACGAATTGATCCGTGGTACAAAAATTAATAAATTAATAAATAAATCAAAGGCTGTATTCAAATGAAAGCAGAGGCCATGCTGTGTCGCCGTTCGGGGTTTCTAATTACAGACAAAGAGGACATAGACATTACCTTGATTGCAAGCGTTGAATCAAACGTGGCTTATTTTCTTTCATATTGCTCTTCACTGAGTGGCTGTATTTGAAGGCATTATAAGAAGTTTAAACGTAATAGTTTCTTGGTGGTTATGAGTGCTATACATTAAAACACTGAGTTTCCAACTTGAAAGTAAACTGTTTTCTATATTTTTCTTTCTGATATTTGCATTACTGAGCTGCTCAATACATTTATATGAAGGCCATCTTTTGTTTGACTCTAGCCTGTCTCCAGAACAGATACAAAAAAAGGCCTGATTTTGGCTACTATTTAAAAAAAAAAACCCACTGATTTAAATTCATCTTTTTATAAGAAACCCTATTTCAACTATTGGCCTTTGTTGGCTGTTCTGTTACACAGCGAAGGTCCATCACTTGTGCCTTTATACTACATGCTTTTAGAAACAGGACTCATCAGCAATTTCTTAAATTAAAGTGCCCATACTTCTTGCACCAGAAAGCCAATTCCATTTAATCTATAGGTTTAGTCTTTTGCCTTGGGCAGTCGTGAAGTTTGGAAGCAGACAACTTCACCTGCCCTTTGGTTGAACTCAAACCCAAACTCTGCAAAATAAAATATTCTGCCACTTGATTATCGTCATTAGAAAATGCAGGTCTCATAAATATAGTTCCATAAAGATACATTTATACAACCGTTACCTCACCTCCATTGAGAATGGGAGACGGTTAATTTCCAATGCCATTCCAATTGTGTGCAGACCTTTTTAGCCAGACAGGTTCTTCCAGGTTTATCCTCCACGTTGGAAGTTCAGCTGAACTGGTGAGAAGAATGTGAAGAAGAAGAATATGAAGGTGAAGGATACCAGTTGCCATGCCAATAGAGCAACCTCTTCACCATTCAGTTAAAGGTGTAGCATAGAATAGTTCATGCTCCGATTCATGGCCGGTCAAATCAGATGTAAACTTATGATATTTAGCATATTTACTTCTGTAAGTAGATAGTTGGTTTTATGTGCAGGTCTACATGCTGTGAATTCGATCACGTCTTTAACGAGGTTGCCTTGTGCGATGTGCAATGTTACTGAGGCGTTTGCCTTGACAACAGTGACAACTTCAGGGAGAACAGTGGATGTGTGTGTGAAGCTTGACCCAGGGAGCGGGGCAGTCAAGGACGGCTGCTCAAGGAGTCCTTCTATCAAGTCCACAGTTCTCCTTGTAAGGCACTTCATTCATTCATGTTTTATATGCAGAGGCGTACATTTGAGCTACTTTAAAATTTATAGCAATTGAAGGAAAACGTTTTTCTGTTCTGTGTTGCATACCTTAAAGCACTGGTTGTATTGTTGCTTTCATATAATATAATATCATACTTTTCAAATGTAAAAATTAGTGACATAAAATGGATACTAAATCTACTATCTTCAAGTGTCAATTTAATTTGGCATACAAAAAACTGGTCATCCATTTTAGTGCCATGGTGTTTTTATTGTATTGTATATTTATACATATTGGCTATGTGTTTTGTTTTCCTACAAAGGCATGTTGCTGACTTTGATTATTGAGAGAGATAGAGAGAGAGAGAGAGAGAGAAACTCCTCATTAGTATGTACAAGAGTTTGTGGACATGTGTGTGTGTGTACTGTCTACTGCTCTCTTTAGAGATTTTCCCTGATTTTAGCTCTTAAATCCACATATTAATGTTAAGTCAAAGAGGGGCAACACCCCTGCATTATAAGATTACAATCTTACAACTCAAGATTACTCTTAATCTTATTCTATGTTAAATTCAAATCCCCCATGTGGTTGCCCGATTGGCGCCTTAAGAAAGCACAATTGATTATTTCTGTTATGAAATATTCACGCATAGCTCTTGAAATTTTCTTCATCCCCTCGAAGTAGATATACTGAATACGTAAACCGTCTCAACGGGCGTATATACAGTATATAACAAACGCAGTGATTCGGTCTCGGAAGTTAATACCGGATCATCTTCCTAATGCAAATAGTAAAATCAACACGAAGTTGACATTTCAATTTCCCAAAAAAAGCTGAAATGGGTTTTGTTATTTTATACATTGGCAGAATCTGCTTTGTTCGGTTTTGTTTGTGTTCTAAAAGTGTGACTTTGAGACCTGTTGCCCCCATGCAATGGGGGAGAGAAAAATACACTTATTTTGGATTATCAAGTTTGAATCTACAGAGCAACTATAGAAGATATCTCGCCAATATTTGGAGTTACATCATGACAAGGTAACTACACAACCCAAACCTCTACCAAACTTGAATGATGCTTTAAGGATGCTCCTGATTAATGTTTATGTTGCCATATGAGGTGGGAAGGAATCCAAGCCACTCTAGAAAACATTCATAGAATAAATTACATTCTGTCAGGTATTTCTTGTAAATACTCTACTGAGCTGAGTTGTATGGACTATTACACCTAGGGCTGGGCGATATGGAAATGTGTTATCACGATCATATGGGGAATTTTACACAGTATTGATATATATCACAATATGCTTATGAAAAATACCATTCAAAATACCATTCTTAACAGTCTAACTGAGGGTCATTACAGACAAATGTCCACATTACAAGTATATGGACATTTAAAGTATGGTATTGGACTAAAACTACTTTTCCTTTCTCTCTGATGTTTCAAACCTCATATTTGATCATTTTAAGGGCATATCCTCTCATCACAATTCATTTAGACTATAAAACTGGGTATCACGATAAGTCAACACAGTTTGTGTTGAATTAGGGTTGGTTTTATGAATCAAAGGCAGCAAGAGTTAAGCTCAATGGAGAGTCACACACTCCATAATTACATGGACACGTAATGAGTATTTTTAGGAGTTAAATTTTTTAAGCAGTAACTACTACTCACATGCATTGCTATTAATTCAAATCCAAAACTACATTACCAAATATTTATCGTATACTTTTGGATACAATATATCCATATATGTCTATATGCATACATATAGGGCTACTATTCCCGGTAATTCCACTAGTGTCAAGCTAACCTGAAATATATCACTTCTGGTGACATATTTAGACAAGGTCTTTGCGTAGTCAAGGTCTTTGCGTGTTTTAATGTTTCAATTATCCCCTGTCAATATTTACTATATATCTAGGATATGTTAGGCGGTGTGAATGCATACTTTCCCATGGAAAAAGTTAAGCAGAAAGGGACAAGTACTGAGATAGTACTGCAATCATGCTAATAAACTGTCACACTAATAAATCTAAAAACACTGCTTTTCACATCTTATTCATGTAGTCCAAAACCGCCCAAAAAAAGAGTTAATTCTGGGGTTCTTTCTGACACTATTGGGATATAAATTGAATACAAAAATAGGCTTCAGCAATATGCCTCCAAAACCCACAACAAAGTATATAATTGAATAAATACATCTAAAATTAAATAAAAACATCTTGACACTTGAATCCAACTGGGAGTTGGATTCAGGATTCAGTGCAGTTTGGTCATTTGTATTCAGGGGTCTCAGTTATTAGTTGTATATCAAATGAAATTGACACCTGGAAGGATAAGTTTGCACTGGTGTCTGTGTCCATATATCGGTTGAATAGGCTCATCAATTTCAAAATCTTGAAATTACATTAATATAAAAGTAGATGCAATCAAGGCTTTAACATGAGAAGATGGAGTCATCCTGACTGTCCCGCTTGCTGTGATGGACTCACAGAGGAATCTCCCCCTGGCACTTGTCTGCTTTGTCTAGTTACTTTCTGTGTCACAGCCATCAGATTGATTATGATCTCATTCACAGACACTTTAAACACAATTTAAACTACTTGGGGATAATAGGCTAACTTTACCCAGAATTAATTCCACAGGCAGTCACATTGTAGCATGTATTTAAGAAGTCAGTCTGAGCTCCGGAAATGTGTATTTAATTTCTAATACGTTTCTTTTGCATACCTGCACCATACACATGTGATTGTCCACACTTGGATACTATGTAGAACGGTTATTTCATTACCTCAACGTAATGATGCCTGATCAAATACTGAACATTCTGTCCCATGATATTGATTGTTATTGTTATATGTGATATTGTACAAAACTGAGCCTCTCCTTCTCCAGGCATGTTCAAATTGTCCCCCGTGTGGCATTTAACCTTTTGTCTTTCTAGTGTGAAGAAAATGTGTGTTGAAAAGTGGATTGTCTGGCAACCCAGCTCAAGGTTTGCCGGTTCGATTCTCGGCTCCTCTTCAGGAGGTGTCTCGCCGCTCACGGCAAGCTAGTTGCTGCCATGGGTGGTTAACAACGCTGCCTTCTCGTTTTATGACAAATGAGGTGAACGTGAGGCATTCATTGACAAAGCACTTGTATTGGCCACGGTGGTTGAAAAAGCTATTTTTAAATGAAGTCAATTGAGTCCTTTATCCTAATTACAGCTCTTTGAGACTAATAAGTAATTAGAGGGTATGACAACTCTTTCTCACCCACCCACAAACTCCCAGAAACCCCAGAGGGAAAAGGCAGACACCTTAAGATACCAGTGATAAGAGGCACACTATCACAATAAATGAACAGTGAGTTTAATTCAACATTTTAAAGGCTAATCTAGGCCTAATTTTAGGTCATATTTATAAAGCTGTTCTGTATTCTAAATGCTACCGAATTAATTTGTTTTCTTCCGCTTGTAGCAGTGCATTTCAACTAATTTGACTCAAAGACTTCTTTAAATGTAGCAATTTGTTAGGTCATTGTTATTGGACTAATGTCATGATAAATTAACTTAATGTGAAGTATGACATGGGAGATTGGTTGGAGAGCGTGGCTGGGTGGCTCTGGTAGAAGCTGGCTAGATGAATTACACGGGATCCTCTGGCCTTTCATTTGTCAGCACTAATGACCACAGTTACCTCCCCCACACTGGGCTGTTGTTTTACCTATAATAATGGATTGATTTGTTTCTCTGAGGCAAAGCTGCTGTGAGTGAGTGAGTGAGTGAGTGACTGAGGAAAAAGTTTGCATTGAACTCATTAAAGTTTGTATTATCCAGTGTTTAGCATTCTGATTATGGGGGGGAAAAAGTGCCATCTGCTTGGGGGAGCCGGGCCCAGTGCTCTGTATAATTTACCAAACGATGTTTGTCGCTCCAGTCTGAATTGTGCAACCCATGGGGTAGGGCTTGGCCAAGGTTTTTGTTGCGCTGCAAAGTGAAAGCAGGTGTATCTCCAGTGTATTGATATTATGTAGATTGTCTCTTCACGGTGTCCTCCTTGGTATTATTTTGGCGGGGTTTTAATTAATGCTGTTGGATGTTAATGTGTTCCTCAATAATGAATTTGCTGATTTGAAATTGGTTATTGTGTCGTGTAATTAAATATTAATATTGTTTTGTTTTTTACTAGAAGTGGCAACTATAAATACTTTGCCATAAGCAAACTATGCTACTTTTGATAATGGCTAACAGCACTCATACTATTGAAGCAAATATATAAAACAATAACACAATCTCATGTTTCTAATGTCCACTAAACAATGACATATCTATTCAGAAAAATAATAATGGGGGATGTTGCTTCTATTGATACCAAGACTAGCTCACTGAGGATATCAGCATAATATACACTATTGATGATTGATTAAGTTATGACTGCATTCTAAAAAAATGTCACCCCCTTTTTATAAATTGCTGTTGGCCTTGGTTATGCCTTGAAGTGCTGATTGATTGAAGTTTGAAAATATGAGAAGACAAATTGGAGAAAAGGCCATTTTCTTCGAAGATAATTAAATCACCTTGCTCTATTGTCTAACTGACGTTGTTAGCATTATATCTCACATTTAACTAATAATTCCCTTATCGGCATATAAAGTTAATTACTGGCATGTGCACAATGTTCATTGACTTTCGTATCTGCCCACTTGAAAGGATTTTAAGTGCCTTGTTAAGTTACCCAGTAATTCAGCCTTTATTGAATTCGTGGCCTCCAGAGAGCAAAACAATCACTCGTGCTTATCGTTGTAAAAAGCTTACAGGCTAAGTATTTGTGAAATGTTGGAATTTCCTACCATGACTCATTGTAATCACTGATGTGGGGATGAAACTGTAGGTGATGATAAAAGGTTGTCCAGTGTTTTTTAAACCATATCAATTAAATGTTCACCAAAAGAGTTTTCTCCTTGACCCTCGGGTGAATAAGATCATTTCCACTGCTTTTTAAACCTCTTTATAATGTGCACCACAGTGGTTTGGTCGTTAATAGTTTTGACTCTGGTCCTGTATGGTGTTTGTATGTTCTCCTTGTGTTAATATGGCTTTGTTCCAGGTGCCTTACTTTCACCTGACTTCCATAGACAAACATATTAGGGTACATAGCATGGCGTTCATGTCACATACAGTAACTGAACACATCAAGAATTCAACAATCAACAATCAACAATTCTCTTCATCCCGTCATGTTTCTCAATGCTTTCCCTCGCTCTAGTGTAGGTTTTCTGTTTTGTTTTGTTTGAATGCCATAAAAAAAAGTGGGCATCCATTACTTTCACTCATTCCACTCCCCTGCTGGGAAATGTAGTCCCATTATCTGAAGACAAAATCTTCTCTTCCATCTGCTGATGTGCAGTGATGGATAATTAATAGGGATGTCTCTCCATTCAAGCACGATTTGATACGCATCTCGATACATGGGCTCCGATACGATACAGCAACGATACTTTTAGTTTGAAACGATTCGGTGCGATTTGATTTGAAAATCTATGCGATTCAGTGCCAAGAGACAACTGCGGTTTGTTTCGGGCAGCGACCACCCGCTAGCCTGATCGAACCTACCAAAAATGTCACCGGACCAGTGTGATCCCTGCTGCGACTGGAGAGTGCCAGGAGAGATCTGCCCTACCCAGTGAACCAACAACGCCAGTCCATAAGTCTCCAGAGCGCACGACCGAACCATCGCCGAAAGCGTTACCAAGTAAACCCCGCTATTGCTTGTCTCTCATGCGAGTTGATGCAAACTTAGTTTATAGGTTATGGAAATTCAAGTAAATTTAGAGTACAGCTATTAATGTTAAGAGTCTAGTACGGTCAATCAAGTTAGGTTTTAGTACGGTCAATCAAGTTAGGTTTTAGTACGGTCAATCAAGTTAGGTTTTAGTACGGTCAATCAAGTTAGGGTTTAGAAGTTCAATTCCCCTGTCCAGATTTCCCATGTTAAGTTTTGTGTGTTTTGTATGGGTTTTTATTTTTGTATTTTTTTATTTACTCCCCATCATTTATTCCTGTTATTCACAGCCCTTCATTTGTGTCAATACATTTAATTGTAATCAAAGGAGGAAGTAGTGCTTGTTGTTTACAGCTTGTAGAAACACACATAACCCTCGACTTCAGATAGATTAAATTGGCTAGGATAATTAATCTTTATAGTATAATCTAATATCTAATATTAGTTATATTCTTCATAACAGAATTAGTGCCCCATTAAAGTAGTAAAATAATCAAAGTCACGTTTAGATCACTTTAAGCCACTTAATCACGCTACAGCAGCGCCATGGGCACGTGAGAAAATAGGCGCTGTTTCGATATGTTAAAAGACATGTCAAGTTGTGAACTATGCCTAAGCAGGTGGACTGCATGACATACTGTTGAAAACGGTTATGAGCTACGATTTTTAATTGTGTTTTGAGAAATGTCTTTAATTCTGATGAACAGAACGTGGAAGTTCCTGGCTCGTTGCTTCGAAGCGCAGATGATTTGTAGATCAGTTGCTGAGTCGCAGTTGACCAGTTAGTTACAGAGCAGTCATGGGATGCTTTTTGGAAGGTAGATGAGATGCATTTTGGAAAGTAGAAACTAGAAAAGACACTAATTAATTCCTACAAAATGTTAGTGAATCGGCAACTTGTAACGTTTGAATCGATTTTCTGACCGATGCATGTTACATATGGATCGGTCGGGGTCCCGCCTACCGATGCACTCGCATCGGAAACATTAAAATCGGGGACCGATGCAGTGAATCGAAAATTGGCTTTGGTTTTTGAAACCTTATGTCCATTTATAAGTCGTGGAGGTGGAAAGTCATAGCGCACGCTAAACATTCTAATCACCATACCCAGTATACAAATAAATAAATAAAAAATCCCTATCCTTAGACTTGACTGACTGAACACTTTTTTCATTTAAAATCTCCACACATTGGGAGCACAGGAGACAGTTTAAACTCCACCACCGCCCCTGCGTATCGACTAAGCTGGCTGAAACAGCACCAGGCACACACGGCAGAAGCCTAGACACCATGACCGTGATTCCTTTCTCCAATCTGTCTGCATATTTTTTCGTTCCCGGGAGTAAAAGGCAGAGGCCATTTCAACAGCGTAGAGTTGACGCTATTCCTGCCGGTGTGTTGTCATAGCGTTTGTATGGTAGTCCTATTTATTTCTCTAAACCAGCTCTTGAACCTCTGTCACCTAAGAAGGGAGAGGCGTTCTCGCCAGAGAGTCATGTCTGTGTAAAGCGCAACTGTTCACATGTCTTTCAAGACAACATTCTTAAAATAATACATTTTAAAACAGACCACTTTTGTCTCTGTTTGTAACTAGAAATTCCCATGCCAAAATACTTTGACACTAGCCAAGTAAAGTTTCGCTGCATAGGAGAGTTTTGACATTGAGTGACTCTTGGCAGTACTATAGTATATATACCTGTATGTATATGTATGCAGTGTGTATGTATATACACACTGCGACTGGCACTGGCTTATTCCTTCCTCAGTATCAATTACATCAGAGGTTATATGGTTATAATCATGGTCATCATTTTAAATGGACCATAGAGACAATAAGCCCTTTGCAGTCATCGCCATTGTCAACAGCAAGTGTTTCGTCATGGATAACCTACAAGCCTGTTCATCTGCTAACTGCTATTGTAAACACTTGCATTATTACATACATGTTTTGTAAGGCTCACATATGCTCATTCACGTTTTTATAGCTATGTTTCCAATGCATATAACATAAAATAAATCACATACATAAACATAGCAGTCATATCACAACAGCATAGGGTGGGAATCTTAATCAGTAATCTGTTGTGAATTGAAAATGCGGTCATGTAGATAAGTAGGTAGGTAAGTACTTTATTGATCCCTGGTGAAGGGGAATTACATCATAGCCTTCTATGCACCTAATTGTCCTGATATTTACTCTACCAAACACATATTTCATTATGGGGTGCGGGAGTAAACAAATGTTCATCCGCCCTGCTTCTCCAGCAGGTTCCTCTGCACTGCCACTCACCTCCATAATTAACCCTCAGGCTGCAGTCGGCCGTCGGCCCGCGGCCAAGGCCCCACTGCCTCAGGCGCCTTCCATTTGCCCTTTCAGCCAAACACCTCTGTTCTCTCTGTTCTCCGCTCACAACCATAACCTCTCAGAATGATGGAGAGATAGGAGCTATTCACACACGGCCATCTTCCTCCCCTTCTCTTTTTGTCTATCTCTAGTCTCTCTAGTATCTAGGCTCTCTAGTGTCTCTTTCTCTCTAGTCTCTCTCTAGTCTCTCTATCTAGTCTCTCTCTAGTGTCTCTCTTTCTCTCTAGCCTCTCTCTCTCTAGTCTCTCTAGTGTCTCTCTCTCTCTCTAGTTTCTCTCTCCAATCTCTAGTCTCTTCTCTAGTCTCTCTAGCCTCTCTCTCTAGTCTCTAGTCTCTCTCAAGTCTCTCTCTCTCTCTCAAGTCTCTCTCTCTCTCTAGTCTCTCTAGTCTCTCTCTCTCTCTCAAGTCTCTCTCTCTCTCTAGTCTCTCTAGTCTCTCTCTCAAGTCTCTCTCTCTCTCTCTCTCTCTCTCTCTCTCTCGTTTCTCTCCAATTTCTCTAGTCTCTTCTCTAGTCTCTCTAGCC
>OOFB01001612.1:2289-12713 GCA_900323305.1 Trachyrincus murrayi
CAGCTGAGCTTGATGGGATTATACAGAAAACTGGTCATTTCTTCTGCTTCAAAGAGCATTTCTCAAAGCAGCAAATGACACAATAAGAGAGCCATCCATCACAAAGGAAAATTAGTGTAGAAATAAATGGCAGCCTCTTTCTCTCTCTCTTTCTCTCTCTCTCTCTCTCTCTCTGTCTCTCTCGCTCTCTCTCTCAGAGTCCCGCGTGACGGCCCGGATCGACAGAGGGCCGGACGGCAGTGATTGGTCCACAATAACCCTGGTGACATCAAAGGGCGCCGAGACCCCAGTTGTATTGGTGGTGACCCACAGAGGGCCCGTCAACACTAAATAAACAGTGTCCCCCCCCCCTGGTCCCGCCTCCTCACACACACAGACACACTCGCCCCCGGTCCCCACACCTCCACACAGTCGGGTCACAGTCGGTACACAGAACAGTACCTGGAGAACCACAGCACTGTGCGTTCACACCGGAGGGACATCCATACGGTAGGTTCTAGAAGGTCGTCGTATTCACAATGAATGTTGCGCTCCTAATCCTGGGTGAACAGTGGCTGTGGCCCATCTTGTCCAGGGCCAGACACAACATGGAGGACATTCAAAAGACGTCAAATTTGTTAATTGCAACACCAAAAAAAAAAATGAACAGGCAAAAAAAAATTTAAAAGGCATCCTGCTGCTTTCTTTGTGTGCCGTGCGTTGCCTTTTCACGGCCAGTTTAAACATATGGAAATTTTAATCTCTGTGTAGCTTCTTGTTTTTTTTTCTCCTCAATATGCATTTCAATTCAGCTTGCATACAATGGGGCTCATTTGACATGTGAGATATCAGTAGAGGCTATGCATACGAGATAAGTACATACAGTATATAGACATGCGTGGCTTCTGTGCCTTTGATCATAGCTTTCTTACTCGATTCATTTTTGAATAGAGTAAGTGTTATCACAGGGCGCAATGCCTCGGTGTCCAACGCTTAGCAGGCTTTGATCAATCGCACTGAATGGTGTAATAGCACTTGTAATGGCGCTATGAAAACGGCCATAAAAAGGCAACAAAATAAATGATAAATTATCCTCTGCCTCTTAAAAGATCGGCCGCCACACCAGGCAGATGCAACGCAAAAACCAAACACACAGCCCAACATCTCACAGAGATGTTTTTGCCGCCCCTTGCGTGTTCGGGGCCTCACGTTTTCAAAGTCGCTCATTTGCTCAACTACCGACACGTGTAAATAATCAAGGACTACGACGCCACGACAAATAGCGTTCGGTGCAACAACAACAACAACAACAACAACAACAACAAAACGCCACAGACAAAAAAAAAAGGACATATCTGACGTCTCACAGGTTTTTGACGTTGTCAAAAAACGTCTTTGGGAGTCCATAACAAATAGCTCTTAGCACTTGTGCCATCTGGCTGTAATGAGTCCATTTTCTCAGTCATTTCCATACTGTATTGTGCATCACCCTGCCACCATTTGCATAATTGTTCAAAGATTTTGCGCCAAAAAAGATATCCATGCTGGGTAGTGAGAGAGTGAGAGAATGAAGAGATGAAAAGAAAAGAGAAAGGGAAAACAGAGGAGGCAGAGATGGGGAAAGATGTTTGGGAATAAATGTGAATAATCCTTTTCTTTCTCTCTCTCTCTCTCTCTCTCTCTCTCTCTCTCTCTCTCCTTCAAGCTACACAGTAACCTAATCAGGACTGGCTTTATCTGCTAATCCACATTTAAACTTTAACCTGTAGGGGGGCTCTTTTTGTTAGTTAATGTAAGCATAAAAACCAGAGGCCGGCCTGAATCCCTAATCAGATCCATCATATATTGTAAGACGAAGAGAAGAAAGGAAAAAGGAAAAAAACTGATTTCCAAAAAGGAAATTGGAAATTAGCGTGACTTCACCCACTCCATGCAATGAAAAAAAAATGAAATAAAAAAAGCAGGGGGGGCAAACGTAAAAAAAATAAATAATGAAACAATGGCGATATAACAAATTAGTGGCGTGGAATGAATTAACGCTCAAAAGGCAAACTTCTTAATCAGCTCAGCCTTCGCCGTCTCGATTCAGACGCCGAAGACAAGAGTCGGGGTCGCTTGGTAAACCAAGGGCCCCAGGATGGAGGTAGAAAAAAAACAACCAGATGAGGACCCTTTTGGACGGACAGACAGAGGCTTACGGAGCGCAGAATGGAAAACGACACGCATATCAAAGAAATGTGTGGAAACAACTAAGGGTTCAATGTGATTAAAAGGCGAGGGCGTTTTGAAAGAGGAGATTGTTTCCGTGCCAATGGGACACGTTCGCCTCCGAGGATGATAGATGACAGCCTGTGACAGCGGACATATTGAGGTATTAATATTTTAGTTCATATAAAGAGAAGCTAGAAGTTGGAAAGAGGGGGCAAATTAAATGGGATACCCTCCGACAACAATGGTTAATTCATCGGCGGGTCTAGAATGGCGAGGCCTCCACCCTGCAGTAGGCCTACTGAATGAACCTGCTGCCACAGTTTAAAAAAAATGTCTGTCACACTTCTATTATTTTCTGTTTCTCAAACGTCTACGTAACTCCTGACAAACTATGGCTCGGGCAAAATAAACACACTCCCCACATACATTCGAGGCAATGTTTAAAAAAATCATCAAATCAGTGTGAAACATGAATATTCATCACGGCCCAAATATAAGCAAAGAGCCCCCTCCCTCCCAAAGAAAACCACAGAGCCTTGTTTACCATGACATAAGCACCACTCGTTAGATTTTACTAAGTCAATTACCTATGACAACTGCTGGATGCTAAATGGTGCAATTCGCATGAGGGATCTCCATCACAAGAGATGATCCCTGTTTTGCTCACAGCATTAAGCATCTGTTGACACTTCACATTGACTCCTATGGGAGCCACATTTAGCTTAAAGCCCTCTGTATGTTACACTGTTGAGACGCAGAGTTTCGGGTTACAGTGCCTTGTGAGGACCTAGAAATAATACAATATTTAGGAAAATAAAAGTAGCACTTTTCAAACGTGAAGTCTTTCACGTTTGTTTTCCTTCAATATATCCGTTACACTGTCGAGACCAAGAGTTTTGGTTGTGTACAACGGTGAACAGTGAGGACTGAGAAATATTCAATTATTTAGGAAAATAAATTAGCACTTGAGATTCAAATTCTTCTTTTTTCTTAAACCCCTCTATAGGTCACACAGTTGAGACAAAACGTTTTGGTTACAGTGACTTGTGACGACTAAATATTCAAATATTTACAAAAAGATATAGCAGTAATGATTCAAGTCCTTGATGCATGTCCTGACAGTGTAACATATAGGGGCTTAAGAAAAACTAAGAGTTTCAGCCAGTGTGCTACAGTGCCACATGAAGCGCGTCCATGCATGCACAACCGAAGAGAACAATTTGCCTCTTCTTCTTTGGGACAAATTGTAACTGTAAAACCATGTTTGTAATAACACTCAAACACACAAAAAACGCTCTAATCGCCCTGCTATGTGTGCTTTTTATCCTCCATTAACACACCGAGGCCTCCAGGATAGCATGTCACTCGTGCCGTAGCTTGGTAGCTCGCTGTATAATTTCCCCTCCATTAGAGACAGACACAGGCGTCCGTGGCGGTACTAAAGTAGCATACATCAAGTGTGTTTGATGTGTGCTACACCCACCCCCCCCCCCCAATTCCTAGAAATTGTTTGCCACCACCCCCCACCACCTCTAAAATACACCTGTAAGTATGATGGTGCAAGGATGGCCACAGTTAGCAGAGAAATCAAATATATTCTACGTCCCACAGAATAAACATGAATAAGGAGAAGTTCCGATGCACTTTGGAAATGTGGATGTCACAGCAGAGGCACAGAACAGTAATAACAATTACAAAGCTATTTAAGGCGAAACATTATATACAGTATATATGCACACGATATGAGCAGCACAAATGTAAAGGCATAATGTAAACTATAATGTGAACTGTGAAACATTGTCGACAGTTGAGGGAAACATTGTTGACTGCATATGCTACACTTATTGACAGTGTTTAATAAGATTCCTTTAAAAACTGCATTACACAAAAGATATTACAGATGTGCTATCCAGCGGTATGGCTAGTCCAGCAGCAGCGGTGCGGGTAATTAGCCTGGCCTATAAGACAGGGTGAAGGGCAGAGGGGGATGCACGCGTGGTGATTATGATTTCCATTTTAATAAAACGAGCTGGTCTCATGGTATATCACGTGCCGCTCTATTTATGAACTGTGAGTTGGCAGCGGTGGTGGTAGTGGTGGTAAACACGGCCTGGGCAGTGGAAGATTGTACTGGGGGTCTCTGGGCAAGGTGACTATGCCGCCCTCGCTCTCCGAGGTCTTCACGCATGAGCGGAGGACTGTTATTATTGTCTTGCTTCGAACGCGGTCCCTTGAGCGCTTCGGTGGGATCTGACGCCATCTAGTGGCCGCGCAGGCTCACTTCAGCGCAAACACACCACATACACACATTACATCTGGCTGACTAAAATAAATACATTCATGCACTGGCTGACCCTCAAAAATAACATCAAACTTTTGTCTGATTAAGTGTGTTTAACCTCCGAGAACCCTGTATTGCATTTTAGTGAATATAGTGCAATTACTTAGCATTGTTACCAAAAGCAAGGCTGCAGGGGTTGTGGTTTTTGCAGGGCCATCGTCTGCTATCACTGCTAGAGGATGAGGCTAATAAAATAATTTTCGGGGCCAATACACAAGGGCTGCTAATAATTCAAAAAAGCCATCTCAGGGGACGTGTAATCTCGGTACATCCTCTAAAGCCTATTATTACCATATCATCACAATAAAGTTGTCTCTGTCGCATTAATGTTGCTCCCGAATTCTAATGAAGTTGTCCGGTCCGTTTTCATTTAGCAGATTACGGTACATAAAGAAACAATAATGCACGTGGCGGCTTTTTGCGACTGTAATCACGCAATTTACAACTACTCCGAGGTCTTATATGACAGGCCAATTTCCACACTTATTAAGCCCCCTGACACACTTGAAATAATCGTATTAAGAGTTAAGGTTTTTTCTTTTTTCTTTTGGGGTGTGCGGGGTAGAAATTAGCCCCCAATTTCTGGAAGACCTAATAGTGTACGTAATAGACTCTTAAACAGAACTTAAGACGTCTCTATTGCCGCTCGCCGCCAGGCAGGGGGGCGGGAAGGCCCGTCCTTGGCGAGGAGATACCAGTCAATCAAAGAAAAGAAAAAGGAAAACCCGGGGCCATTCCCGGGCCTCCACCACGATACTCTGCTTCCAACGGGTCCCTAACCAGGGTTGTTTTTTTCCCAGGCCCTAACTGACGAGTCGTTTAAATCATCGACGTTCAGTAGATACGGGGATGATTTTAATGGCTCGATAACGGGCAGGCTCCCTGTGGAGTCCCGGGGTCCACCGGGGGAACCGGAGCCCAGGCCTTGGAATATAACACGGGGGGGGGGTGGTGTGTGTTTATCAGTCGCCATGTTTAACACGACTGACATTTTGGGGTGTTGGTGGGTGTGGGGGGGGGGGTGGCAGTGTCGTCGGTAAACATTACCAAAGTCGCGAGCACAGCGTCGGCGTCGTCGTAATTCAACAAGGAGGAGTGCGGAGGAGAAAGGCCACGGCGCCCTGGCGTGTTGCCCATCCAGCCCCTCGCCCACCCCTCTGAAGAATGCACACACACTGCAAACTCTCTCTCTCTCTCTCTCCCTCTCTCTCTAGTTAGGCTACCGCCACATCCTGGTACTTTTATCTTTGACCTCTGACCCCGGGCACATCTGGAAACATAGTTGGAAGCAACCAGGAGGAAGTTTGCTTTCCCCCCCCCCACCCCCACCACCCCCACCCTCCTCCCCCTCTCAAAAAAAGAGCTGTAGTTATGGAAGAAAGAGTATTTTTTGGTGTGTGTGTGTGTGACTATGTAAGCCTTTCAAACCAAGGCGGTGGCGGTTCAGTGGCGGCGGCTTCTGACCTTCGCAGAGTTGTGTAGCGTTTGACACGGGACACGTACGTACAGTGAGGAGGGGGAGGGTGGTGAGCAGAAGGACACGGTGGGAATACCGGTGTAGTCGGCAGTCAGATAAACATGGCGGCGTGACGGGGGGGCTACAGGACGCTTTGATGTTAACATGGTTAAAGACGGGTCTCGGGTCTTAATGGACACCGAGCCTCGGAGCCAACGCAAACATGTCCAGGGCAGGAATTCTGGGAAATAGCACATAGAAGTCTCCATGTAACGTTTATTAGTTATTCTTATTGACAGGGCTGTGAGTCGGGGGGTAGGGAGTGCTATACAATACAGAGAACGGGGATATTCATGTTCAGGTCCAATATTTTACTTCATATATTCATCATTTAGCCTTTTGAATTAGCTCTCTGCATTTCTGTACACGTATGCACCCAGATGAACTCCTCGTGAACTCTTGGTGAGTACGTTGGTGAATAAGTTGTGAATCTGAAAAGATAACCAGTCACAAAAAAAATACAATCAAAAAGCTCTCCTCCTCAGTGTCGCACAGCCTACATACTGCGCCCGTCGCCCTTGTATTATGGGATGTTTGGCCCTACATCTACATGTCACCATCTCTGGCGATGAGCAGGTTTATGTGAACATCCCATCGAGGGTTGGAGGAAACATAACCCCAGAACGCAGGGTGACTGCTGCATCAATATTATCCTCCGCCCACAGCTGCGGTTTATTATTATTATTAATATTAATATCATCATCATCATTAATGTTTGCATTCCTCATTAAAAAACAAAATGTGTGTATTTGGTCTGATGATATTAAAATGTACAGTGTCATCATCAAAAACGTTCATTATTTTCCTATGCAGAGCCAACATCAGCATTGTAACGTGTAAAAATATCAATTTTCTTTGGTGTTGATGGATGAAATGTCCACAGGTCCCGGTGGGATTATTGCCGCCAAAGAATTTGCTACGGATCTTTGACCGTCTCGCAGGAATATCTTCTGGAATATCTTTTGTGCCGTGAGGGATTCTGCCAAAAATGTCTTGTACGCCCTTCTGTGGCCTTACGCACTCAGAAAAATACCACCTGCTGCGGTGTGTTATTTAGATAATCACTCTCACAGACCCAAAGGCTTGCCAAAAGTTCTCCTTTGCTTTTGTTTTGTTTCAAACTAATCTTTCAGGGGACCCTGAAAAGTCACAGAAACTTCCCTTCCCGAATCTCACGTTCCACTCGAAGGCATGTTTTCGAGAAGCCACGAACACTCGTTACTTGTAAAATAAATACATGTATTTAATGAGATATGTAATGTTCATAAATGTCTCCTTACGTCGCGCTCAGCCGGCGTTTGTCACCCTAAAGCATTCGGTGATATATCGCGTACATCACATTGCACTGTATTTCCCGAGCCTGACTAGTATATCCAAACTACGCACGTTCGAATCCCGTCGTCTCCCTTTTTGCTTGTACAGCTGTTCGAGTCTCCCAGTATATTCCACGTCGGGGTTTATTGTGCCGCGAATAACTACAACAAATAACCTAACTAACGTGAAACATCAAAGCGAGCTGTGGCACGGCCCTTCTCTTTGTTCCTACTTTAAAAACAAAGTTAACACGTTCCCAATCCCGTAAATCCTCTCCCAATATATTCTCACCAATAAGAAGAAAAAAAAGACTTTGTATTTTGACATCTGTGGCGCTGGCTGTGCAGGGGTGACCGTGTTGCACATCATGCTGCCCTGTGGTTTCCTGGCGTTACAGTCTCAAGGTCTACGCTGACATAAAGACATTTCATTTCTTTATGGTTCCCCTTGTTAACTTCGATTCAGAACCAACTGTGCCAAAAAGAAACATTTCCCCCCCAATTGTTTAAGATTATAATCGGTCCAATGTGGACCCCTTAATTTACTCTTTGTTTCAGTGAAAGTGTTTGTGATTGGGAGGTGTTATTGACATGAAGTAAACATGGATTAGCATTTTGTGGCTAAGAAGATGTTGGCATCTTCACAGGGGGCGAAAAAAAACATCTGATAGAGTGACTCTGTATCTATCTCTAAGTAAACTGTGATCAGCTACTCAAGCGCTTCTTTTAAAATCAACAAGAAAATTGTGGCCGCGATACAAACAACTCGGGAAGCGAGAGACATAAAAAGAGAGAGATGGAGATGGAGAGATTGGAAAAAAAAGAAAGAAATCAATGTGAGTTCTACTATCGTCATAATGGGGTCACATCCCCCCACCCCATCACCCCATCACATCCCCCCACCCCATCACATCTCCAGTGAAGAGTTTGGGGAGTCAACAGATTATAAAAGAGGCCATGTTATGCAAATCACGACAAAACGAGGGCCAAATAGACTAATAGCTTGCTCATTCTGCGAGATGGAGAGTCCTGCGTCAAGAGGTTAATTACATCTGAGACAGTGTCCTTCGCTGGAAACTGACCTCTACAAATGCAACCGTTACTTTCCTCCACTCTGTTTTCCCATTCTCGTTTGAATGCTGTATTCTGTATGCAAGACCAGACAGCCAGATCCACCACCAAGGGGGTTGTGGGTACATTTCCAGATAAGCTCCGGGCACAAAGACCCCTTGTCTATGACTGTTTTTGTTTTCCATGGAAGAGTATGGTGGTGGTGGTGGTGGTGGTGGTGGTGGTGGTGGTGGTAATTAGCAAACATTATCCGACAAGACTTACTGCCACCGAGGATTTCATATTTTCCGCAAGTTTCTTCGCCCCGAAGCTTTCTCCCGGATACCGACACATGTTTGTTCTACCAGAAACGAGACGGGAGAGTTTAATTGCTGTGGAAGCACAGCGGCGAAGCAAACCCCCTGCCCACCTTATCCACACACCGAGCACCCCCCCCACGCCCGCCCACCCTCAACACCCCTCCAGTTACACACAAACTTCTCAGTTCAGGGCTGGCTAATTATGCTAATAGCCGACCGTTCAAGCGCGGCGATGATGTGTGTGTTTGCGGAGGGGCGCGGGATACGTCTCCCGCCCGCCTCGTCGCGAGCCCGGCTGTGTTCGCTCCTCCTCCTCTCGTGAGATCACTGGAGATACCTGAAGGCACGGAGAGACTATGCCCTCATCCATCCTGCCTAACCCATTACCCTCGGACGGGGGAAGGAGGATAAATATTGTTGCAGATGCCTAAACCCCCCCCCACCCCCTCCCCCCCACCCCCCCCTCACCCCAACCCCCCCCCATCACACCCCCACCCCGCTCTCTCACAAATGAGACTGGCGTTCGGAGCCCAGATTCATCAAGGCTTGGCGGGGTGTTTAAAGGCTTCCGAAGCCGCGGCCCTTCGGCGTGAAAGAATGGCAGCACATGTTTCTGTATCACTCACCACTGTGCCGTTGCCGAAGGGTTATGATGATATAGTCGGCTGCCTCTCCTGGTGTGCGCTTTTGGAGAGCCTCCATATTCCACAGTCTGTTAAGAGCCTCGCGCTGATGTCATCATCGTGGGATGCGGAGGGGGAATTGGACTCATCGCAGAAATGTTCTGTATTTATTAGCCTTGTTCTTTCGTTAAATGTTCGCCACTAGATAGATCAACCATTGTTATAAATCCTCACGTGCGTATGTATTTTGTATGGACATTTTATTCAGTGGTTTAGCAGACGTTTTAATCCAAATTGACTCACGGTGAATTCAAAATATCCCGTTTTTCACTTCACTATCATGCCCGCTATATTATTAAAATAACAATGAAAAAAATCTATTCTTAACAGTTGTCTCGGAAATAGATATACTGGTCCGAGAATGCGGACAGAGTTTAACTATTTAGTAGGCTACGAAACACAGCAAACCAACTTGAGCAAATACAAATCTGCAGTCTAAACTATGTACTATTCAGCCACTTCCCAAAGCGACTTACAGTGAATTCAGATACAGGTTATTAAGGAGCAGCTCGGGGGGGTTTGTATCTCTTGCTCAAATATATCTACACGGTAGGGTTGTGGACATCAGGGATCGAACCCAGTACCTTTCAGGTTGGGATTCGTACTCCCTACCCACTGAACACTATCCTTTCCCCCTCATCATTGTAACTGATGAACCTGGAGATCCAGGGGAGATCTAGGGGAGATCCAGGGGAGATCCAGGAGAGATCCAGGGGACACCTGAGAGCTGCAGTGTGTCAGCCCATGGCATCAAGACACATGTGTTGAGGCGGTATGAATTACTGGGGGCCCATTTCTAAAAACTGCTGCTATCAGCGCCGGCACGACGCCTATATATATATACTGTATATGTATATATATATACAGTACATATACACTGAGGGCAGTCTAGATTTGGACCGCGGTGTGTCATTGATTTACATGTGCAGAGAGAGAGAGAGAGAGAGAGAGAGAGAGAGAGAGAGAGAGAGGGCTGAATATCAAGGCTAAACAAAGCGAGTCAAATCACAT
>OOFB01001646.1:264-32242 GCA_900323305.1 Trachyrincus murrayi
AAGTTTTAGTCCTGCAGGGCCTGAGCCACCGGGCCAGCTGGCCCTCCGGCTCCTTAAAATTGAGGAGCCAGGTGAGGGAGGCATGGTCAGTGCGCAGGAGGAACTTTCCCCCGTAGAGGTAGGGCCGGAAGTGGCGGAACCCCCGAATGACGGCCAACAGCTCCCGGCGGGTCACGCAGTAGTTCCTCTCCAGGCGGCTGAGAGAACAGCTGTAGTAGGCAACAACCTGCTCACCGTGCTCTCCCTCCTGGGAAAGCACCGCACCAAGACCCACATTGCTAGCGTCGGTGTCAACAATGAATGGTCGTTGGGGGTCTGGATAGGCCAGTACGGGGGCCTCAATGAGCGCTGACCGGAGTGTGACAAAGGCAGTAACGCAGTCCTCTCCCCACTGAAATGCCTGGCCTTTCTGGGTAAGCCAGTGCAGTGCCCCATACACCGCACGACTCCAGGAATCACTTGTTTATTGCTGATATTTACACACACACGAACATGACAATGGCTGGGGGTCATTAATAGCCAAGGTGGTCTCGGTCATGGTTGCCACATTATTATTAGATACAACAGGAACACTGCACTAACCACACAAACACTGAAAGTCACGTAACCATAGAAACAATCAAAACATGAACCTTATAGCTCTAAACCAACAATTAGCCCGAACACTATCTGTACCCATAATGCTTTGCGCCCAACATTGCGGAACAGTCAAGTATCACAGCGACCGCTAGGGGGCGGCCGCTACATAATAGTCCTTTTTCCTCACTAAAGTTGGTGGATGCTTAATAATAACCCCCAAAAAAGGCCAATATGGAGACATGAAATGGTTGTGAGACAACAGCCTTATTGGTCGCTATGGGCAGGCTTTCTCCTCAGGACAGAGACGTTGTGACAGTGAATTTTTACAATTTAGCAGTAGTAACTAATGTATAAATATATTATTATTAGTACTATTATTATTATTGTGGATTTACCGGTTTGTCATTTGATAATAAAACACATTTAAAATATTTGAGTCTTTATAAAACAATGAATCAATATAGATAAATATGTGATAAATACACCTTGTCAGTGTTTCCATTGTGGCTATTGCAACTGTATGAATGTATATCTGGTACACAGTATCTGGTACAACTTAAACCACCCCTTGTGTGTCTTGTGTGTGCAGGTATGACATGCCAGGCACGGAGCTCATACATAAGCAGCGAGATCAAGTGGGGATACCGCTTCACACCAGTTCTCACCCTGGAAGATGGCTTCTACGAGGTGGATTACAACAGCTTCCACAACATCTACGAGACCACCACACCCTGCTGCAGTGGCAGAGAGCTGGCCGACATGACCGGCAGGCTGCGTCTACCTCTCACTTGGTCACTGGCCAGCAAGCTGAGCCAACAGGGCCTTCCTGAGACCCAACTGGAGACCAATGTAAAGGAACATGCAGACCTGGACAGTAAGGAGGACGGGTCCCGGAAGCAGCCTGAACAGAACGGGGAAATTGCAAACCTAGAGAGTGAATCAAAAGTCTAAGGAGCAGAGTGGGGAAATGTGTGTGTGCATGGATGTAATGGCTGAGCAAGGTAGAATTCACAGGTATAATGGATAGGCCTGATCAAGTGCATTGTGTAAACCAGGAAGCCCTGCCACCAGTAACTGTTGTCCAGAAGCGCTGGCCCTTCCACGTGAACAGTGAAGTAAACAACTCATGTTGCATGTTCACATGACGTAAACCTTCATGGAAATATTTTGTAATCAAACGTTCTAGGGGATTTGTATTTGTATTTTTGTACATACAAGTTTTGTTTCAAGTGTAAATAGTAGACAGACATTTATATAATTAATATAGATTAATACATATTCTACACGTTTTGTTGATTTAAAGTGAAATTAAGTAAACATAGTGAGCGTGTGCCGTTAACAGCAGCACAGTTCTGTGAATATAACAGTGATATTGGTGATTTGCAAATGTGTTTTTCATTAGTTCAATACAAATGTAATTTACTAAATGTTTTGGAAAATTCAGAATTTGCTGTCTAAAGCCTTTTTGCCGGTGGCAAGCTGTGTCCTCAACAATCAATATTTATCTGTAATCTTTGTGAGTAGTCTTATCATTCCAATGCACATCTTCACACAGTTAACTAAAAGCCTTAATTACATAATCAAACATAAACCTGCATTTTGTCCCATTTTTGATAGGGAGAGGTAAAAAGTGAATTTTGTCGTTTACCTACCAAAATCCTTCAGTAGTGAGTGTGAATCACCTGGAACCTGTCGTACAGTTACTAAATAACCACGCAGCGCTATCAGTGATCTGTTCCAGTTGGGATTTACTGAGGTGCACCGGAATTGTCTGGAAGCTAGCGGTGTTGATGTACAGACAGCCCTATATGACACTCCTTACCAAAGTTAAACTATTCTACATGGAGGAAGAACAGATTGTTAGAGTCAAAGGTACACTGAGCATACATCAGGTAATAAGTGCTACCCAACGACACAATCCACGAGAGAGTCCCGAGTTGCTTTTCCAACAGGGAATCTGTCTGTCGACGATTCCATGATCCAACAGACATCTCAACACACATGCAGCCCAGAAGAGATGTAATAACCTGATCACACAGCCCCAGATGATGAGCAGTTAGGGGACAGCTAGGCTGAGACAAGGCCATGAATTTCATCGCTAATCCGGTCTACCGTAATGCAATTTCCGTTCTCTTTCTTCCTACGTCAGTAAACTGTCCCCGGAGTGAGAAGAATAAGAACATGACAAGAAGAACTACAGCAAAGTTGTTTTTGACCAAAAAATTGACAAAGCAATATCCGGATATCCCGCTATCAGAAGTCCCTCCCTCTTTCTCGCCTCTCTGTCGCTACTAAACTGTAACTGAAACGGATATAACTTCCTCCGAAGCATGCTCGGAAGTCCCGCCCTCTCTCATGCTCTGTCTGGATATGAAGGATGGACGGTATGGTAACTGGATGGTAACTAATGTCACTGAAGAACGTGTTGTAAAGCAATGTGTTGTCACATACAGTATGACAACAAGCCATACCCTGGCATCATTGAAGATGTAGAGACAGGTGCCCTGGGGGTTAAAGTGATGCTGAGTGAAACAGCTACTATTGGCTGAAAAAGATCTGGGTCACAGGCACAGTTAACTCGAAACAGATATTTCACTCACTAATAGCTGATGGATGGCTATGCACCTTTAATGCAGTACATACCAGTATACCACTTAATGCAGTATATAGGCTACTATATATACCATGTAAAGCTTATTTTCATAGGTTCACCACAGGGGGCTACAAAGAGAGCGAGAGAGCATATGCATAGGTGTGTGTGTGTCCTTTCGGGCGAGTGAGAAGATAATGTCTCCTACCGATCGTCCCTGTCCAATGTTCACTCAGAATCCTACATATGTATACACTGATTATTTTGATGACAATTATAATACAAAGTGTCTATGTGTATTGAGAGGAGGACTTTTGTCTATGGCTGCTGGTACACAGGAAGAAAATTGTGATCATTTGTTTAATAACATGAAACGTATTACAGAACCTTGTGGGGTGGGAGGGTTTATTTTAGCTTCATACATGATGTTGACCTTCCTCATGTTGTTCCCCGAATGGCATTCAGCAGATAATCTGTTGATTGTTTTTGTAAATTGCATTATGTAAATGATATATGTTCATAAAATGTAAAATTTAAGTGTTATAAATTAATCTACAACTGGTCTAGACACAAGTAGTCCTTCATGCAACATATAAACACAAGTGTGGAGTCCAAAAGATTTACATCTTGTCTGTTTTCTAACACACAGAAGATCGCTACTCAAACTCATTTATACAGCTCAGAAACAAAAAATTCACTCAACAAAAGACAAGCAAAATTGGCCTTATCTGGACTAAAAGAAAACGTCACCCTTAAAAATGACTAATTACTAATAAAATAGGTAAACATGAGCCAAAAACAAGAGCAGAAAATATTTTACACTGATTGAGACTTATTGGGCATGATCAGTGGCCTTACAAAATGTGTCAAAACGGATAAATATTAACTACCGAAAGCATCAATAATAATTGGACTAAACAAACAAATATCCTACATTTCATGTAACTCATTTTGTAAGCACATTATTGCCAACCAATGACATAAAAGGGCCAGTGATACAAGTTCAGCATAACAGCTTAATCCTATCAAACTGTTTTTACAGACTAGATTGCAGTTGTAGTTGTCAGAATATGAATTACATTGAATCATAGATCTATAGTTAAGTTAGATTTTCCCATTCATCTATATTTTTGGTATTATTTTTTGTTTTGCAATTCATCATTAATGCAGAATGCAGGAGTGCTAAATAAGGACTATGGATTCAGATTTTCTTTGAGCAAAAGCTAAATGGCTGACCTTGATGGAAAAACAAATGTTATGGTTGCCTAGTTTGGTGTTTATATTGGCTGCTGATGAAGACCCACGAGGGCCACGTCTGCCCTTATGTTGCCTGCAGTCCTTCAGGGCCTCCTTGTCAGCCATATGTTATTGTCAACACCCTTCCTGACCACATCTGGACCTCTTCAAAAAGTCGTCTAACAGCCACATTGTTGTCAGTGATATGAAGAAGGGTTCCATGTTCGGTACCATCTGGAAAACAAAAACAATATGTGAAATCACCCATATGTTATATTACTACTCATAATATAAGAATATAATGTTTGTTGTCCCAAATTGTTACTTTAAAAATAGACCATCAACCAATTATACACTATATATATATATATATATATATATATATAAATAATTGTTGTTGCAGTTGAATCTAGATTCATAGCTGGGTAATAGTTCATGGATATCAAGTACAATTACATATACGGTACATATACATATACATATACATGCATTCAGAGTTGCATTATACTAGTTATGCAAAGACACAGGTCTACATTTAGTTGTGAGGTCGTACCCTGGTCCGCTATATGTTTGGTTGACCTGTGATGGTAAAATGGTTGAAGATGCTGACATAATGTTGGGAGATGCTCCACGGCTTGCACTATTAGGAGAGGAACTCGATGAAACTAGAGATAGAAGAAATGGAGACATTCTTATAGATGTGAACATTATTCAGGTATCAAGGTACGGAACAAACAATGTACAATAATAATACAGAATAAACAATGTATTGCACATATGTTTCAAGCATTATGATTTGTGTTCTGTTCTGAGGTACATGGTCAGGTATATGTACAGAAACATAACCAATCATTTAATCAAAGCCACTTGCCTCCTCCTGAAGCCAGAGGACTGAAGGGTCTGGATGAGGGGGCCTGTATTTCGGAAATGAAATCATGGATTGGATTATTTGAACATTTATTTCCCCCCATAAACCATCAATATCAGATTTATTTGCACTAAACATTTGTTTGTGTGTGTGTGTGTGTGTGTGTGTATTCAATATTGTATGTATATAGGGCTTGTACATCAGAATGCATCATGGGATTTTTAGTTGGCGATACTCCGCCATTTTGAGAGGACTCAAGAGAGTTGTAGTACTGTAAAATCCTAAATCAATGTAAATATACCGCTAGGCTAATGAAAACTTTGTTTCGCCACGTCTCGCATGAGAAACACTGTGGCAGTTTCAAACACAACAATGTCTCCCCATAATGACAAATCATTTCAAGATTAATTACTAAACAATGACCAAAAAAACATTACTGCTAACATAATAATTAATGCTTCCAATTCCAATGCTTTTATGCTTCCAAAATGGCGGCGGTCATTGCGATGTAGAAGTCCTATTGGCAGATGTTTTGACTAACCGTTCTGCCACTGAAGTTGTGTGATTTCATGGGCAAGGTTGTATGTGTATTGGCAGATGTTTTGGCTAACCGTTCTGGTGCTGAAGTTGTGTGACTTCATCGGCAAAGTGGCCACAGGACAGTAGATCCTTTTCTCTTTCTGCCGGCGGTTACAAAACCAGACCCGTACGACCTCCTTCTCCATGGAGAGCGATTCTGAGATAAGCGTTATTTCCTCTGAGTTAGGCTTTGGATTCTGAACAAAAAAACAATAATGGAAAAAAGCACAATGTTAGAGAGCCAGAGCCCAGGACGCAGCCTGTGAAAAATGCTTTCATGTTTTTTTCATAGTGGGGCGGGGCTGCCAGCTCCCCTGTAAACACCCCCTTCAATAAGCAGAGCACAGGTGTGTCGCAACAACTCTTAATCAGCAGGTAACCATGTCAGCCAATCAGAGGTGATGCATCTACACATCTACATGTGGTGTTGGGAGTTGGTTCACCTTTAATTGAGCGTGTTTATCATCTTTCAAATAGATAGGAAACCATCCCCTTGATAGTGGCTTGTCATTTAGTGAACTACAATTCAATCCAAAATTCAAATTTCAATGCACTGCAGAAATGAAAATGTAATGTGTTTGTGATTCTTTTTATTTGTGTGTGTGTGTGTGTGTGTGTGTGTGTGTGTGTGTTAAACTCACATCAAGAAAACGTTTCTCTAGTGTCAGCTTGATGTTTGTTTCAATGCTTGTCCTCTTCTTCCTCTTGCGGCCATATCCCTCTATCAGAGGTGGCAGTGAGGTGGGGCTGCTCATCAAGTCAGCAGGGGAGTTCTCTAACAAGAACAGAAGAAAGACACGTGAGATAGACCCTAGAAATCATGAGTGGAACATCATTTTAACTCAACTTAATACTACTGAGTTGGATTAATGTATGGATGGTGTGTGTGTGTGTGTGTGTGTGTGTGTGTGTGTGTGTGTGTGTGTGTGATTTGTGTGATACATTTGAAATATGTATTTCTCAAAACATATTTCAAATCAGTCACTAGAAATGTTTGTTGTTGGAGAATATTTGCTTGGAATTTAGACTAAAATACCCCAAAAACGATTGAATTACCTGCGTCACTCAGCCATTTCTCTAGTAGGGGTTTCAGCTTGCACATGTTTTTGAAGCTCAAGTTAAGGGCTTCAAACCGAGAGATGGTGGTCTGGCTGAAGTCATTACCGTAAAGTTTCCCCATTGCAAGGCCTACATCTCCCTGTGGAACAAATACACGGGTAAACAAGTACAGGTATAAGGTATCTTAGCATTCAAAAGTCTTAAGCTGGATTTACAGCTCTGCGTAGGTCCTACAGCACGTTTGCGAAGATCCACGCAGAGTTACGACGCAACTCTTCGCAGAGCTGCCTGCGTCATGAACACCAGGGGCAGTATAGCGCGTCCGACCCCGAACGTTCAGAAACCGACGAGCAAATCCGGAAACGGAATTGCGAGACAGAGACTGCTTCAGTGTCAAAATATGTTAAAAAAGCAATACATCCATGTGAAAAGACGTGTTGCAAAATAGTTAAAATGTAGGCCTACTGCTGAAAAGCAGTTGGTGTATGTAACCAACTGAAAATACAGTGTTTTGATTTTGCCGGGTGCATTCGTTTCATTCTCCTGTCTGGCTGTCGAAAACAAAACACTACGCCCGTTCCCTGCTCGACCAATCAGCGATTAGTTCACGCCGTATATGGAGGACTGCACGTCTTTGCGTACGCGTTGGTCTGCGACCGGCGTGTACGGGTCTCTGCGTAGCAACGTGGATCTTCGCGGATCTTCACATACATGCTGATGCATAAGTGTAAGTTGGGCTTTACTTGTCAATAAAGCTTCACCCATCACATACAAAATGTACCTGCGTAAAGCCAAGTTTTATTCGCCTTTGCTTGAAAGCCTTTGCAAACTGCTCCAGCTCCTCCAGGTCGCTTGGCTCCTCTAGTGGTACAGCCAGGTGCTTTGGCATTTGCAGGTGAGTCAAGTCCATGTGGTTGTCCATAGATGGTCCTGCAAGACCGGAGCGGTTCATAACCTGCAGTGGAGAGGTGTGTATTCTGAGCTCATTCTATCTTTTTTTAAAACCTTACATATTGTGTTTCATTGTAAACAAACATTCTTTCTCAATGAATTTGGTCTGTGAGTGCCTCACAGTGATCTTTCAGAGGGGCTTCAGCACTTTTAAAATAACTTTTGAAATGACCAAGCATACATGTGCCAAAAGTACGATCAATACTTTTAGTCATCTTTCTCATCTATGGGTTTATTGGGCCGGTTTAAACATTGGAACAGAACTAAACAAGCATTCAGTCCAACCAGAATGTGTTGGATGCTGACCTGTGTGTTCAGCGAGAGACCCTGTTGATGCTGGAGGATGCTGGCTGGACCCTGAGCTGGAAGAGACAGCAGGTTCTGCTGCAGAAAAGCTACAGACAAACAAACATGGAGTAAAAACATTACCTTATGATCACTGTTTTGTCTTTCATCCCATGGTCCAAACAAGGTAAAATCAATGTTGGCCAGTTCAAGTATTGTCTTCATATATCTAGTGTGAGGACATAGGAGTGGGTTTGGAGTTTAAGTCTAATCTTCATAATCATTTACCTGGCAAACATCATTTATTACACGTCTCTATGCACCTCCTCCTTAAGTAGGAAAAGCCCGTCTCAGAGTGGGTCATTTGGCTTGGTGTGTACCTTGATGACTAGTCTGTGTCTGTGAGAGCAGATAGGAGGGCGATGACAGGTGAGACGGAGGCATCAGAACCAGCTGCTGCATTGTGTGGAGAGATGGGAGCTCCTGTTCATGAAATCAACACAGAACATCAACTTTGTCACCACTTCTTTTCCTTGCAAAAATATATCAACATGAATAAATGCTGCATTCAATATTTAATCTTACAAATACAACTAAAATAACAAATAAAGCTGTAACAAAATGATTTTCCATAACATATCCTACCCCAGTCAGCTGTCCACCAGGTAGGCCTATTGCTGAACCCTGTGTTGGGTGACATGTCTTCAGTGATAAGATAGAATGATGTGAGTCGTTGATGTCTTCCGTCTTAATCTACAACAATAAAACATATCAACACACAGGACGCCACTTTATTGTTCTCCTTGGAAAACGAAATATACCCAATGCGAGGGCGTTAGCATACTAATGGTAATGTATGGCTGTGGCAGTTCTTTCTTTTGACACGTGCTGGTCTGTGTTTACATGTTGTGAGCAGTGAGAAGAGAGAGAAACAGTGAGCGCATTGCCAGGCACACCACTTCCTGGATCAGTTAGCTTGCTAGCCTAATTAAACAAGAGCCATGTCACTCTTCCCTTAGGCAAGCTCAAATGCAAATAACGGCCTACACCTATTTTCACACTTCCTAGCAACGCTGGGACCCCAAGTAATTCAACTTGTGCCAAATGGAATGTTTGAAGAAATAACAGAAGTGCCCGGAAAAAAGTTGGGAGTCTGTTTTAAGTGATGTTAAATATTGTGTAGAGCAGCTAATTTTGCCTGGAGATGTTGATTCCAGGAAATTCAGTTTAACCGGAAGACATGGATAGATAAATATTAGATTCAAGTTAATTAGATTCAAGTTTACTGCATTCTATGTTGGTGGGAAAAACAATGCTCATGGGGTTTACATTGGGAGCTATGAGCATTGCAGTTAAATACAGTAACCAGATGATATGTGTTGTATAGAATATCTATTTAATGAATTTTATTTAATTAGGAAAAATGCATGTTTGTGTAAAACATGAACAGTTGATATTCTTACTCACTTGTCGATTGAAGTCTATTCCGTTCTGCAATAAATCTTCATGAGAAAGAAATGTATACACATTTAGATTTTACACAGTACTTAAATAATAAGAAATAATCATACATAAATCATCTTCAAACTCAGTGACTTGTAACTGACTTGTGACTTGAAAATCTGTTTACAACAGGCATATGTGAAATACAATTGTGATCATTTATCAATCAATTTCTTAGAATAGGGAGAGAGAGGGAGAGAGAGGGGGGTGAGGCAGTGAATGCCAGGAGTGACGCTCAAATGTGTGCAAAGTAATCTTCCATTATTTGAATGTCAAATGTGGCCTGTGGGAGTGTGCTTTGAAAGGCAATATACCTGCAGGAGCCAACACAATGGAGATGTACCCATTCCTCCCCAGTCCCCTGTACCTAGCAACCCCACCCCCTACACAGCCAAACTTCCAGTATGAAAATTACATTCATGCAAATTAGCGTGGCTCATTTCAACCCTTTTCAAACTTTGCACCACATTCAGTCATATGTACTTTCCTAGAATCCTGCAGGCTTGTTTACAATTACTCTAAACACTCTTATAAAACCTTTTAAACAGATGGTTCTAAAAGCAAATTTAAAATATGCAAATTGTATTTTGACAAAGTGTAGTGTAAAATCTAAGTAATAAACTCAGCAAAATCAGTATAAGACAGACTTGAAAGAAGACAGAGACCTAATATAGACTTAATACATAAAGTTGTGTAAATAATTTCTTATGTAGTGTTTTCTCTCTCTCTCTCTCTCTCTCTCTCTCCCTCTCATTCTCTCTTGAAGTTCCACATTTCTCACTGCTGGTTCCGTGTTTAGTGCCTAGTTTAGTTTTTGTCATCCAGTTACCCCAGGGCAATTAGCGTTTTTCTGCAAATAGCCCCAGGTACATCCTGGTTCAGCGACCCAACTGACAGCGTAAACATCTCTTTGCCGACAACTCCTTATAAATGCGTATTGCATGAGGTAATGCTGTTTAAATTCAGTTTCAATACATATATTAAATGAGTATAACTAATATAGTAAATTACTGATGTATAATTACCTTATCAGTCATTATTATAAGCTACTATAATTATTATATATATTTTTTAGACACCAACATCCAAAGGGATATTGATATAATTGTTATATATTATTATATCAAGACATGGGGGGAGAAACTGTTCTTAAGAGCTTCACACTCATAGTTCAACTTTTTTCACACAGTATTCAACCCATTTACTTATATTATATTGAAGGAGATAATATAATACTAATACTACTACTACTACTACTACTACTAATAATAATAATAATATATGTCAATTATAAAGCAAATCCAGGAAAGAATACATTTTGTGCAGATTTTTGTGAGTATTATCATGAATAATGAGACACCGAAGGACAAATGTCCAGAGAATCATTTGGATTCTGAACAGCATAAATGTTGAAGATGATCGACCGAATGATTGACGAAAATATATCCATAAACTAATCCATTTGACTAGATCTGAGTGAGATACATTCCACATCGCAATGTCGTTGTGTCCATAAAGTTGAGGATGGTAAAGTAGAGTGTGGCCTTACCTGCTTGGTGAGCGGGCGACTCTGAGTTCTCCACCGTGCCTGTGCTCATCTTAATACCTGTAATCATAAATATAGCTAATTTTCCTAACGGATTGTAACTTAACCAGCACGATGTAGCACTAGACACCTAGTAAAATGATCTTGAGTTCATTATAATGTGGTGCCCCCACCCTCCCAAATGCCACCACTAAAAAAGTGCACATGTGACTGCTGGTTAAATTCATCACATCTGGTGGACATTCTGAGAAAAACACTTGAGATATACACACACACACACACACACACACACACACACACAGACAATATATATATATATATATACTGTGTGTTTGCGTGCATGCGTGTGTGTTTGTGTCTGCTTGAATGTATGTATGTGTGTGTGTGTGTGTATAGGGGGGTAATTAACTCACCAGGGTTGTCCTTCAGATCCTTGTTTTGATGTAGAATAATGCTACTTATTGGGGTAAAATCTGCAAGAGTTCATCTACATTTTTCTAAAATGGGTTAGTAAAAGAACGCTCCCCTCCTAACTAGAAGCTATACAGCCTCAGAGAGGTATTTGCATAAGTGTCTCAGTGTCCTATCAAGCTTCAGACTGTTTGCATAAATCAACAATGGGGTTCCTATGAGTCTAGAGAGAGTAGGCACATATGTGTGTATTTGTATGTATGTGTGTTTTACAAAGGTTGAATAAATATACGCCACATTGTTGTACTCTGTATTACTAGAAAATTATACAGTAGAAATTAACTTGTACAATGTTCAAAAAGCAGTTCATCGATTGTGAGGACCAAAAAACGTGGCGATCATAGTCTTGACGTAAAAAAAAACCCTGGACAGTTCTACTGCAAAGCCTGTAGAGGGATATCCAAAAAATGGGAGCTAAAAAAGTATAGATGTACAGATACAGGTAAAGACTATTCATCAGAGTAGAGGTGTACAGGTACAGGTAAAGACTATTCATCAGAGTAGAGGTGTACAGGTACAGGTAAAGACTATTCATCAGAGTAGAGGTGTACAGGTACAGGTAAAGACTATTCATCATTGTGAACACATGTTAAGAGGTTGTATTTATGCCCTCTGCAGGCGGTTCTTAAGAAGCAGGAATTCAGAAACCACAAGGATTGACAATCCAGAAGTGATTACAGTGTGCTTTACAATTGCATTAAATGTGTAGCTTAAGATACAATAAACAACTTATAAATAGAGATGAAACATATACATATAAACATATACTAATAACATTACTATTGGAAGTATGTATTTCAGTTGTAGATTTTATTATCAGGTAATAGTCAAAACACTGTTTTGTGCTAGTTGCACAGGTGACCATTCCTACTTTCTCCGTCCTAAACACAACACACAGGTACTATCCATACCATGCTGTCTGCCCATTCAGAACCTACTGCACTCCTATCCATCTCGGTTCCATCTCCAGGTTTCCTTCCCTCTGGACTTGGGGAGTTTTAATGCGAGACTGTAATTGTGATTAATGGCTATTCCAAAACATTTCGTAATGTATTTGTAAAATATATCTGAGCTCAATAAAATGTAGTCCTCCTACCCAGGTAGTAGTAGTAGTAGTGTGTGTGTGTGTGTGTGTGTGTGTGTGAATCCTATCTGTAATCCAGAAACATTGGAGAAGCTCACTGTATAAACTCAACCACACCTCCTGGACCACCTGGACAGGTCTCTTGTTGGAACACTGGCACGCCATCACAGAATCAATGAAGTTCTGAAGAATAAAACCATTTAAAAATGTATACAAAGCTGAATCTGTATCAGTATCTTGTTACCGTTATCAATAACAAAAAAATGCTTTCCTTTCAATTTAAATCAAATCTGTCAGACGTCTTATGTCTTAAGCATAAGTACAGCCATGACATTGCAAACTAGAAACCTGACTCACTGTCCATCTCAAAGCCGACATACTGCCTGATCTACCATCAGACTTCATACTGCCTGATCTACCATCAGACTTCATACAGCCTGATCTACCATCAGACTTCATACTGCCTGATCTACCATCAGACTTCATACTGCCTGATCTAGGGTTGTAGTGGTTATTAACATTTAAAAAACTTCAGTTAAGATAGTTGGGACCGTTATATCGTCCTCCTGTTGAAATGCATTGTGGATAAAAAAAATTGGAAATAAGTCCCCCTGTGTGTTGGTCATGTGTTCCCCCATGGCTTTTCCCAGACCCAGATGTTGACTTGTAATTGTGGAAAGAGGTCAGCCAGGGGTCCAGAGCCAAGGAGATTGGTTGAAAAGAAACTGCTGGAAGACGTATCTCAGGATATTTACAGATGGGTCCAGAGACCCAGGGAATAAGAGGGCAGCATTTTCAGTACACATACCAGTGTCGCAGAACACAATTACAACTAGTGGTAACATCTGGAGCATGTCACATACAGTGGGTAGAGGAGACGAGACCACCATATGCCAGTTGTGTGCTCAGACTCAGCAGCAGCCCTGGAGGCTCCCAGAGCCTACTGGGGGGGGGGGGCTCCAAATATAAACCTGTTATCCATCACTTCCCTCCCATTTGACACCCAAACCATTATTGCTAAGACCAAACGAATGTAGGGGATCATTTTGACACATTTTTTTAAATGGACTGTAGGTCCCTAGATGGACCATAGCTAGGGCCCTCCCTTAGCTTTCCAGCTCAATATAGGCCTAACACTAAATAGGCCTACAATAACTCAGTAACTCTTGTTTGAGACGCATCGCAATACGCGCAGAGTATAGAGTTCTCAACCGCGTGATTCGTTATCATTCGTTCTTTCATATAATTACATAATTAAAAAGGTTGTCATTGTTGCCATTATTATACCCTACCTGATCACCTAACGATGTAGGCGTTTCCTTGTGTAACCCCGTCTTTAATTAGCGCTGTCATGGTCCGCGTGGGAGTAGGCAGAGCTGGGTGGGCATGCCCTCGCGTGTACAATCGACGCACGTGAATTACATGTAGCATACACGTCGTGTTGTTCGTTCTTTAATATATAACCAACCAGACGTGAGTCTAACTGACGATGAGCGACACTTCCACACTGACGTTCCCACCCAGCATTTCATAATTATATAGTTATAACGTATTATCCCAAAAAAACATCACCTCCCTTAAATTTCCCCATTGCCACCCCGTATAAAATGTTCTAGAAGTGCCACTGACCAGGAGTTACTGAGATGTTATGTCAACATTAACCGCACCCCAGACAGAGCTCCACACATCCCTGGCGATAGCATACCCTCTCGGCGTCGGCATCCCTTCATCGTGACGGCAAAGTGACTTTTCGGAGGCACTTCGACGTCACGATGGACGGGACTTGAGTTCAGAGCAGAGAGAAACGTTCACAACCTGGTCGGCGGAGACAATATAGGATTTTAGGACCTGTTCTTTTCTAAATGACGGTTATTATTTTAGTAACAGTGACACAATGGCAAAGATTATGTTCAAGATCGTAGAAGACATGCTAAGCTGTTTAAAACATGATTTTGGGTTTAAAACGTGACTTTGTAGCCTTTTGCTGTTTTGCACAAAAAGCGCGTTTGCACAAAGTTTGTTTTGACTTTAAAGCATACCATCGAGTAGAGACCATATGCGTTGGATGATGCATTTAATGATATATAACTCACAGAGGTAGGCCTACTATCAATAAAAATGTGAAAATTGCAATACATACAGTATATATAACCCCCAAACAGTCGCTCATGACAATTCAATGCAGCAAGCCTCAGTGAAAATATTCCTTTGACTGAGACCGGTAAGATTTCTTTGCAGGGGTGTAAGCTGTACTTAGGAGTACTTCGAAGTTTGACATAGAAATCTATATTGCCTATGTTGGTATAGAGATACTATTCGTCTAGAAATAGCTCTCCTTGACTGCACAATCCACCACAGGAACTTTCTAACAAACAATTGTCTACATCTTAAAATACAGATCAGCAGAGATAATTTTACAGGACCTTCCAAAAGATTAGTTGCCACCTGTTATCTATGGTTATCCATAATGTCTGTGCTGGGAAGAAAGTGATCTTTAACGTTTTCAGGTGTGTCACATTTACTCAAAATAGACAATGCCGTTAACGTCTGCAAGTAGAATGAGAATGTGATACATATATTGATGGATTAGTTTGATTTAGATTAGTTTAGATTTTTTGGGGAAGTTTGCACATGCTCCTAGTACAGTAATTTATGCCTTATCGTATGGGCAATGTTGTCGAAACGCCAAATCAAGCCCTGGGTCCTTTTTTGTCAAAACCAACGTACTTCACTAGATGACAACTAATCTATTAAGGTTTATTAAATCTACAAATACGAAATCTACAAATAAGCTTGATACGTGTGGTCCTGCGACCATTGAGTTTTCCATTGTGTAGACTGTTCTCAAGTATGTATTTCGCCATTTTTGTGCAAAAACTTCAACTAGTCACTATGATAAACAAAATAAATACTAACAATTGCGTAAATTCTGTTTCATCTCTCTAGTCTGCCGTCTGCCATTTGATGATTAATCAATAGGCAGTGCTTGACGAGTTGATAAAAGCAATGCAAAAACTATCCTATAGGCATGTTTTCATTTAATTTCATGTGTGATAACATGTTTACCATGTTGTCAGATCAATCTTGTAAAACAGCAATCTTGTAAAACAGCAGCAGTAAAACATTGGTTCCCTTTCCTGATTGTTGGCAGCCCTCTGGGATGGTGTGTGGATGTGTCAGATTTCCTTGTACCTGGAAGATGAGTAAGATGCCAAACAAGAACAATCATCACTCAAATCTCAAAGACTTGGATCCACATTTTCCCCTCATAAACACACTTCTCTGTACAATTGTGTGGCAACAATAGATTCACGAATATCCACGACACATTATTTAAAAAAAACATCTAGTTTGTACAGTCTGACAGGGGCGTTTCTGGCACATGAAACCAAGTGGGGGGGTCTGGGTGTCCTCCCCTGAGAGGAAAAAAAAATAAATGTTCTTGCATAAACCCCCCATTCTAACCCATTTTGAGATTGATGGAAGGATTAAAATCACTGAACAATTGAACAAGTTGAAGCCTAGTTGATGAGCCAGTAAATTACTTTTGACTTCCACCATTCAACAAGCTAACATCTTTTGCAGACTTAAGGCCTGTACACACTCTGCAGCACGTAAGCAACACGACCAGGGCTCTGCAACATCAACGCGACAGCAGCATGGTTTCAGAGCCCCGTGTCGCGTCCGTGTCAATCACATCAAAGGCGTGACAGCAACACCGCGTCCCGGCTAGATTGCGGACCGCTGATTGGTGAACTGAGAGTGGGGCTGTGTGCGCACCCTCTCAGTCGCTGGCTACAGACTGAGATATAGAGATAATACATTGAAATGTATCTAGCTACAAAATAGAAATACATGCTCATTAAATGTGTCAAAATAAATCACTTGTGAGTAAATGTACTCTATTAAAATACATGTGATTTGTATTTTACAATGAAAGTGGTCATAAGAAATAATAGTAAAGATATACAGCAACTTATTAATTCACATTCTGTCTATTGGGCAAATTGTTGCTTTTTTTTGTTTTGATTTAACATACTCACCTCACTCTGATTCGTAGATTACACCTACACCAACCCCGCAGCTCCTTGTACATGAGTCGGGACAAGAACTAGAATAACAAACATTGCCAAAAGATTATGGGAACATAAGTAAACTTCTTCATTGCAATTGAATAAAATGTATTTCAATTTTGTATTCTGACCGCATGTGGATGCATGCATCTGCATGAACTGCCTGCATGTGGATGTGACAACTATTGCATTTCTCCTTTTTAAGGACATTTAGAAATGTCAAACTTTATGAGTCATTATCTGTTGAATAATGTTAAGACTCTTGTTTAAATTGAACATTTCAAACCAACCATTTTACAAAAACACTGTTCGCTAACATTAAGTGATTACATGTATATGCTTGAAACACCAACTAAGGTACAATGATTGAACAATTTATTTCCTGAGGCTACTACTGTAATGCACTGTAGTTAGTGTTACACGTGTTGATCCACTTCTTTAATCAAAGAGGAAAGGTATGAGATGACCTTTCTATGGTTTCAGAACTTTATGACATGAAAATTAACTCATTAAAAGCCTATGATCAGCACTAACCAAGCAGGCCAGGACATCAGCAGAAATAAGCATGTAGAATACATTGTTCCATCCTGTGGGAGAGATCAGGCCGGCTAAAAGAGGACCAATTGCTGCTCCTACAGGACAACACAGAAAAAAAACACTTTTAAGTGCCATTCACTACAAATCATGTACAGTATATATGATTTATATACATTTTTGTATTTTAAAAAGGGTGGATTTTTCACAAACTTTCACAGGCTTGTTTTTATTAGTTTCAGTTACGCACTTTGCATCCCTCATCCAGGACTACATCCCCACCTGAACCTTCTGGATCCACTAATGACCAGCACTACCTCCCCTACGCGGTACTATCATGTGTGACTTCCTCATGGTGGAATGGGCATCCTAGCTCCATGAGAGTCCCTTTAAACCTTCAAAAAGCACCTGCTGACGCTTCTCTGCCAGGAAACATGCCAACATAGTTTTGTTATTGTATTGTTGTGGATATTATACTTGCTTATGCAACACTTAAGCTGAATTAGCACATACTAACCCTTGTTTTTGCTTCAGCTATTTTGCAATCTTTTTTTTTTGAAAGTTTTTTTTGTTTGAATTTACAGTTGGTTCCAAATTGATTGCTGGACGCTCACCATGTGTTGAACACTTAACCAACCCCATCACTGTCTGGTTGCCTCCCCACCCCCCACATTAACACCTGATATTGTCACATTTAAGTTGATCAATACATCCATACATACCTATTGAGCCAGTTCCATCAATAATGGCAGTTACTGTTGACAATGCCCTGGAATTCCCTTGCAGGCTTTCATGTGTTCCCTGTTACAATAGAGACATTCAAGACTAGCTACACAGAATAGCATTCACAAAGCATTCATAGACGCTAAAGGAATCCCTGGCATCTGCATCCAGGACATCAACATGTTAAAGAGCAGAAGTTGAGATTTCATACTTTATAAGGAAAACTAATATTGCACAACATACCAGATCTGCAGACACAGCAGTGGTAATCAGAGCATATGGTCCGTTTACCAGGCCTCCACAAACCAAGAGCATTACTGCAGGAAATAGAGAGGAATATTTAAACATTGGCTATAGACTGATACTATGTTGAAATAGTGTGTTGCCTTCCACCTAAAATCATTAACATTAGTCACGTGGTAGATCTTTAATAAGCCATTGTAGTTTGTTTGTTTTAGCTTACAACTTACTTCTCACAAATTCTGCCACTCAATTTCCCAATTAGATTACAACCGGCTCCAACAAGTATCATAGCAAAGACTGGGGTGTAACCCTTTATGACATTATAGTACATTAATTAACCCCATTGCTAATTCTATCTTACTAACTAATACATCAGATTTACGTCAGTAACATTATATATGACCTTACACTCCTTTGACTGTTAATGTTTAATTACAACCAGGGTTCCTGCATATCAAGTATGTATGTATGTATGGTGATCTTACCAACTGTAGTTGCAATGCTGCTCTGTCCAATGTAATTATACAGGTAAAGCTACAACACAAAGAAAAGCAACCTTCACATTTTAGAACTTCTTCGTCCTTGCAACATTTTGGAGAAAAAATTACCAACACCGGGGTTAACAACGTTGGACAATTTGTTGTGATATTTCTGCTAATATTTCTGAATACCTATAAATGTAGTATGCATATGAAGGTTGATAGAAATTATATTGTATATCTACAAAATAATCTTCATCAAGTTGTCTTAAGTCAATCAAAACTGATGTTTTGGTTACACAAATGTACATTGTCTCATTCGTGTCACATATAAATCGCACTGCAATGAGAGAATCTTGAAATTCCTTTGTGTTAGATTGTTTGCTGATCATACTGGTTTGACCAGCACCTGTACATACCATCGGAGCGGCCAGAAGCAACATGACACAACAAGTGGTTGCTCTACGGCCAGAGTAGTCGGACACCACGCCAGCCACAATACCGCCTGAAGACAGGAATCCAGTTTTTTTTTTTTGCTTCTATACTGAATCATCCAAAGTAATATTATAGTCAAGTCTGCGATGCAGCTGGTGTTGCTGTGATGCTGCACTTGAAAACATAGCAATTGTCATTAGCATTGTAGCCATGACTCTTTTAGTATTGACTCAAAGTAAGAAAGCCTACCTAGTATCCCACCGACGTCAAACAGTGTTGACATATCTCCTGCCGCCTTGGACTCAAAATGAGCTAAAATCGAAAAACAAAATGTTTACTGTATTATATAATAAATGCTTTCATTGCTATACATCTCAATTAAAGTGGCAAAGCAGCAATGGAAATCCTTAAAGCAAACTAATAAACATGTAATGCTACAACACATATGTTGTATCAGTACTTATGACTTCATTACATTGACCACGTTTCAATTGCACAAATTCGTTTTTCATTACTCACCTACATTTGAGATGTAGAGTGGAAGCCAGTAAAGGAAAGTGTAGCTGACTAACTTCGCAAACAGCAGACATAGAGAGAACTCCACTACACCCTACATGGATCAAAGTGAAATAAAGGACATAGTGGGATTAGGACAAGTTCTGAATTGAGCTGGTCTTTGACTGAACAAGTGAGCCAGCCGCTGCAAACTAGACTGCAGCACAACACACCAGTGCAACTGAGCCCATCAAAGAATGCTAACCTAAACGATTATTATATCAAATCCCTGGGGCAGTTTCCCCTGCCACATGCCAACTACAGTGGCTGTTACGGCTCCTCCAACGGCAGGGCACAGGCAGATGATGATTAAACCAGTTTCTTGCAACGTTTGAACAGGCAGCGCAGGCGGTACATGCTGACATGCTAGCGCTCCTCCTGAGTGTGTGTGTGTGTGCTAGTGGCTGGTTTAACCTGATTGGCCAATGCCCCACAGGTGTGCAGCCTCACCCAGCCCCAGAGTCTAATCAGTCTGACTCAGACCAGGTGAGGCTGCTTAAACCAGCCACCAACAACACACTCCACAATCCCATCCATTCCAGGGGAATTCACTACACACTGAAATAGTGAAGTACTTGTAAGTCGCTTTGGATAAAAGCGTCTGCTAAATGCCGTAAATGTAAATAGTCACATTTCAAGTGTAAATTCAACTCACAGGGATACTGAGTGCTCTGCAAAAGCTGATGGCCTGAATGCGATCCTCTTCTGACCGCTCCTCTTCTGACCGCTCCGCGGTGATTGAGGTCCCTTCATTTACTAAGTTCTGCAAATGGGGCTCCCGCTCAGTACTCTCCTGTTGTCATAAATACAAAGTTACACACATAAAGGAATATTACTTACTATGCAACAAGTATACAATCAGGAACTGAAATGAAATTTAAAAAATGTAATGATATCAAATATATGAAATGTTATGGTTACGTTTTGAAAACGTCTTTTTCGAGACGACGCGATGTTTTGAGATACATGTCATAATCTATATTACATTTAAAATACTTCTATTTAAAGCTGCTAAATGTTTATGTTGAGCATTACTCATTTGTATAGTCAATATTTATATTAAGTAATCCTGTAAGGTGAGCCGATCACATAGATATTATTTGAAGATCCATTTGAAACATTAAGAAAAATTCTTATTCCTTTCGTTTGCTTGGGCTATGGGCCTTATTCACCTGGCAGCCATCTTGGTTCTAAACGCTAGCTGGCTGTGGGAACAATTTATAATAATTTCATAATAATTTAGACATTTCTATGTAAAAACTGCAAACCAGATATTAACGGTAAAAAATGTATTATTTTGAGTGTGTGGCTTTCAAAACACTTACATGGTGCTGAGGAGGTTCGCAGTTAACATCTTCAGGTTCTGTTGAACAGATAAATGGACTTGAACAGCAGTTCGGAAGACAGCTTTTTGTCACGATGTTTACAGAAATGAAAATAACCTTCCTTACATAACCTTCCTAATCTTTGATAAGCTACAAGTTTACTTTTTTGACAATATAAATATGACAGAAAGTACATGGAGTACATGGATGCTCAGAGAGGTAAGATTAATACTAAACATCACCTTTTTTGGTAAAAATAGTAAAAAGTAAATATTTAAATAAATACATATAAAGTTAAACTAAACTAACTAAAAACATATTACCTGTTCCTTACCCAGAGTAAGAAATTTCACTTTATAACACTTCTCGGGTCATTTTCACACCTACCCGGGCTTTTGTGTGCACCCCAGACAGTTTTTACAACTAGTAGTAATACAACTAGACTAGTAGTGATACAACTAGACTAGTAGTAATACAACTAGACTAGTAGTACAACTAGACTAGTAGTAATACAACCAGACTAGTATTAATACAACCAGACTAGTAGTGATACAACTAGACTAGTAGTAATACAACGAGACTAGTAGTGATACAACTAGACTAGTAGTAATACAACACTATTTCTACGACCAACCTAATGTTATTGTCTGATATGAATCCTTCGACTTCGACACTAAACTGCCTGGTTCTACGTCCATTTGTAAAGGAAACCATGAAGGTCGACACATTCATTAGAAGGACAATATCAGTCATGAGAAGCAGGGACGTGTGTTTACAACGAGTCTAACGTGGAGTTTGACGTTGAATGGGCATCTATTGGATGGGGGGGGAGGAGTTGCTCACAATATCTAAGTATTGAAGCAAGCAACCTGAAAACTGTCACACAAGGTTAGGTGTGAACATGACCATGTGAACATGTGAAACGAACAGTTTTTTTGCAAAAGTAAAACAAAAGTTTCAAAAAACTGACTCTCGACCAAGAAGAAGAAGCAGAGAATGCCAGTGGAGGTGATGATGAGACCGGGGACGATGAAGGACAGGCCCCATGCAGTGGACACAAAGGCCCCGGCAATCAGGGACCCCAGGATGTTCCCCACCGACGTGTGGGAATTCCACACCCCCATGATGAAGCCTCGTCTTCATCAACACAAAGAAAGACATGGAAAAACATCGTCTTTTTAGGATACTATCATTTTCTTTAAATCTGGGTGCTTTATAAGATATTTGGACAAAGACAAATCATCAGAAAACTTTTCATCATTAATCATTTGTAACTTGTTTTGCAAATACTAAATTATAAAACAATAAGTAGTGTTCTTATCATGATACAAACTAGTTAAAATGTGTACCTAGTGAATGCTTTGCAAATAACGCTGACAATGTACAAGGTATAGTCAGCAACATTAATTTTAGACTTGTGTCACTGCATTACTCACTTCCCCTTTCCACACCAATTTCCAACACAGGTCACTACTGAAGGCCATCCTGTTGTCTGCACCAATCCATTCATAGCCTAAAGAAACACATATATGAGAGAAATAGTCAAACTATAATTCCAGATGCTTTAACTTAACGTATGAATCAGAGATGCCACTGGTGGGTATAGGGACGGAGGGCAACGTTGTCACAAAGTGATCCAGCCTCACAACTGACGCTGGAATGATTCTCAAAGTAACATTCCAGCAGTCATGTGATGGTAGGATATGCCATGTGATATTCACAGGCGCCTAAAGCTCTAATGACTTTTGTTCTTTACCACTTGCATATTTACAATACAATACTATAATACATTTTTCAAACAATGACAACGCTGTCGGTTATATATGTAATCATGCGATCACTTCATATATGGAAATGAAAGCTTTACCCTCATTTGAATCAACTTCTGAATTCAAATAGTAATTAAATAGTTAAATTACAAAGTAATTACTGATCCACCGTTCTAAAAAGGGCCGTCAAACAGGAAAATGATGTGGTTGGTAATCGCTGGTTTGCAAATGGTGTCACAATTGTTACCTGGATGAATGCGTAGTACCATATTGAGTGGATATCCCAGTAGTAGCCCAGTCCAAACAGGCAGGTGAACAAGCCACTGAGCAGCATGCCACCGGTAAGGTAGTAGCGTTGTGGTAGACGCTCTCCAAATATCCCACTGAAAACGCAGCATGTTCCGTTGGTTAACGCAAATATTTGGCGATGAAAATGCAGTGCTGGCTGAGTATGTTACGCACACAAACCTGAAAAACATGCCAATTGCATACGCCACGAGGAATGAGTTATCCAGCGCCCCATAAAGTGTCTTGTAGTTGTCCTGATCTACAAAATGAAAACAAACCCTCTACAAGTTACACAAAACATTTCTAAAACTGAAAAGTTGAGTATATAGGGATGCCTGACATTTCATTTAGATATGGATGTCTGAGATTTACAATCTCAGATCTTTGCATTAGATGGACTCACCAAAGGGTGCCCAGTCACACCAAGTTTCATTGTCAGTTGTGTTAAGATCTGCCGGCCGAATAACCAAGGAACAATTTCTGTGTAGCTCACTCTAAATATCAGATGAAATAACGAAAACCAATGCATGTTGATTACTTGGTTATCATGGCAAACAACCCTACATAGGCCTACGATGTAGTACTTTCTAGTAAGCTATATAGTTAATTTGACAAGACAAATAATGCAATACCAATAACACCATTGCAGGAGACTTAAAAGAAACAGTTTGCTGTAAAGCGTGGTGCATGTTATGTATAAAACAAGCGGGTTGTTAGAACCATGTTAATAAGGATACTGGAACTAAAATCGGGCTATTATATTCACCATTGGTTCACAGATGATCTAAATGTGTTATTGGGCCTATACAACTTTCTACTTTTACAGAATAAATCACCTTCACGATGCTTATCGGCTTCCGTGACAGGTGGTATGCTGTGTAGAAGAGGAAGGTGAGGAAGAGGGTGAAGCTCCGATACCTGCAAGGAAGATCTTAACTTAAAACCAAATAGTTCACAACATTGCCTAGTTGTATGGCTATTTAGCAGCAAATAATAGCACGTTAATAATACTGAATAACACTATGGCATAGGCACACGCACACACACACGCACGCACGCACGCACACACACACACACACACACACACACACACACACACACACACACACACACACACACACACTGCAAACGACATAAACAATATACATCTCTGACAATGGGAACTTACCAACTGTCTCGAGAAAAGGACGTAACAAAACGCACCCCAGGAGCTAGAGACGACCTCATCTTTAAAAAGTTCAGACACTAGAGTTGTTATAACATTACTATAACAAAGACCCACTGTCACGCATACACCAGGGCGGCCTGTCGCTCGATCGCGTCGTATTCTCCTCGCCTTGAACTTGCATGAATCAATGTCGAATCAATGTCAACGTGAATCAATGTCAACGAAGTATGTGAGCCAGGAACTTCTTGTTTTTGTTTGCAAAGCAAAAGCCGGCCGCACTCCGGTACAACTTCCTAGTTTAGGGAGTACATCCGTGCAAACAACAGATCCCGGCGGATAATATTCGTTGCCTTTCTTGCTGAAGCCTCCCAGAGCTCTTCTTATAAATAGTCCATCGGGTGTGCTATGAATAGGCCACCCAGACGGGTTATTGTCACATGAAAATGAGTTGCGTGCGAATAAAATGCTGCCCGTTGTGTGTGTGTATGTGTGTCTTTCCCACATGAAACATTCATGGCTGTGAATGGCGAAGACACGTGACTAACCACTCACTGACGTCACACAGGGACGCAACTGGAAGAGAGATAAAAAACGAAGTGTTTTTAAATGAAACATTGGATCAGTTTTACCTGACTTTATTGTGTGAACGCTAACCTGTAAGGAGGCTATTACGACAGAAAGAAGACTTTTTTTTTTTTGACGTGATCGGATTGGCATACAGGCCTAAACCACTGGAAATGGATTCAAATGGGTCACTCTCTCGTTTCATATCAGTTAATAACCCATACCCAAACCATTGGTTAAAATATAATTTAAATACTGTTTGTAAAACAATACATCTATTTATCAACACTTGAAATTATGTGTTGGCCTCGATGCATTACTTTGTTTTGTGTGTCATACATCCAACATTGTAAATCAGAGTGTGATTATAAAAATGTCAATCCTCTTTTGTGATGAAACTAACAAGTGAAGAAAGTTGTAGAAATAGAAAGTACATAATGACATACACCTGAATGAAACATCTGCTTTCAGCCCTGGCTGTTGCATATCAACAAAGCTATAGAGCTCTGGGGTTTGATGTCATACAATCCCAGCTTGCAAAATAAAAATATGATGTAATATATTATTATTATGGAACAAATCTGATGGCATTGGTTGTACAGAAATACTTATTAGGTAGTTATTACTTACTAGTTACATAGTTTGAACTATATAGTTTGGAGTTCAAAGCATTGTGGGATGTCCTTTGTGAATAAGGTACCATCAACTGTCAATGACTATTACAACCAAATTCCCACCCACGGACACTCACCTTCCCTCCCTCCCCACCTACTGCCACCCTCCGTATGGACTGCCACCACATACCCCCCCATTTCCATTTTCTTTCTCTTTAATTCTTATTACCGTCCTGTACTTTCGGCTGTGACACCCGAATGACACCTGTCTGAGATGAATAAAGTACATCTCTTTGATGTGGGCCCATCACTGATGAAGAACAGTGTTTGGATATTTGCATGGTTGGTTCTCCTTTAGGAACCGTAGGATTGGTTCCAGATGAGTCACAGTCACTGCCGAGACGTTTATCCAGTGACACATTTTGAGGATGAATAAAAATAAATGTATCTGCACATCGCCAGCCAACACAGTTTTGGCTGTACACTAAGTGTGTTTCATGTTTCTAAACTGGGGAAGTGTTAGTGCAACACACAGTTAGAACGATGCTTGTGGAGATAAGTCATTGTTAGATACAAATGTTAACTTATTTAGACTATTCCAGCATGGTTATTGGACCTATAATAATATATTATTATTATAGGTAATAAATAATACAAACAACACACAGTGGCTGAATAATTAAAGAAAACGAAATAGACAAATAATCTAAATATAATCAAAAATAGACTAATAATCTAAATATAATCAAAAATAGACTAATAATCATGGCCCAAGTAGACAAAACATAGCATACATGTAACACTGTACATAGATTATTGTGATTGCCAAAACGTCTAACAAACCTATTAAATCAACAGGCGTAGGCCTAATGTAGATACGTCATATAGTGTTGTGAAGCAGTACGCACTTCAAACCGGTTGGTGGCGCTATATGCTGCATCAAACGTTTGCCAAAACTTTGAATGGAAAATAAGAAGACGAAGAAGAATAAGCAGGAAGAAGTAGGCAATATTTGTTGTCGCTGTGTCAGATACACTTTGTAAAATACGTGACAATGGCAACTTTCTTCGGAGAGATTCTGTCCGTGTACTCGCGTGCTGTGGAAGAAGTCGAGGAAGATGAAAACGACGAAGATGAAGACATTCTCAAAGAGCTAGACGATAAGAGGTTAGTATTCTGTTACTTGAATCCTGATGTGCATATACTAGGATAATGCACATGGTACTAGCGATGCTTTTGGTTTCGTGCACGCTAAAATCGAAGCACAGTTCAAAATCTTTAGTCTCTCTCTCTCTCCACACACACACACACACACACACACACACACACACACACACACACTGGAAACCTTGTTTCGGACTCGCCAGTTATTTATTGAAAGTTTCTTCCCTCTCTATGAAAACAATTGCGGACAGTATCGGCAATCGAAAGTGCGCTTTACAACTCCATGAATCCACATTTGACACGTGACAGAGTATGCTAAACATGCCGCTTGCCTAGCAGTAGCGGTCATGTTCGGTCGGGTGTCCAGCACCAGACCTTATATTGGGGTGCCACATCTGCTTCAATATAAATACCGTTATAAGGAATGTGTTCAAATTGAGCCAATATCAGCCACATACAGAACTATAAAACATCACACTTTCATATGGTACAATAGACGGACCGTATCATCAGAACATCAAACATTGAATCTATATCTTGCATATCCACCTGTTGCCTTTATTAACATTTACAATCAAAAATAAAACCAGGTAGACTAGAACGTAAGAATCTGCCCACAACTCACCCGGAGCGCAATCGTATCATCAGGGATAAGTAGGTGATTCCACATTTGTGTTTAAATGTATTAAAGTGTATGCAACTTTGCAGTTCTAAGAGCTGATCCATACTATGGATAAAAAAAAGTAATCTTGCATGGAACTGTAGTGCATCAAGTATAAATACACGTTACAGACTAACTCCTACATTTATCAGCTGTTTGTTTGCATTTGGAACACTGATTTTTTGTTAAGGAACAAGAGCTGACCGACATGCTCTGGTGTCAAGTTGCTTCTCTGGGCAGTGTCACCTGCAGTGGAGAAAACTGGTTCTGCAGAGACTAGTTCAGTCCCTGGTCTACACAGGTACCTCTTGGCTGCTTTGGACAGGAGAGGATACTCACCTGGTGGCAACGGTACCGCATCCTTGTACCTATCACCTCCTCCTCTGTTCTCTCTGATCATGATCTTGCTGGTGCTTCCCTGATGTCACCAACAGTGTCCCTGAGTAAATCATCCAGTGTGGGCGATCTCTTTGCATGTGGCCGCTGTCAGGTCTCGGCTCCGCCTCACTGGGCCCCTGTTGATCTATTCCCACTTCCTCCTGCAGGGTACAGCATATATACAACAGGAAAAACTTGGTATTGCAGAAGCGGGATGGGACGCTAACACACGTGAACAAAGGCAGTGTTTCCCCTAAGATTTTTTCCAGCAGCGGTGCTGAGGTGTATGAGGTGCACTATGTTGATGTGTGCGTGTGAACAGTGTTGAGGTCCAAGGTGCTGAGGTGCATGGTGCTGATGTGTGTGTGAACAGTGCTGAGGTGCACGGTGCTGATGTGCGTGTGAACAGTGCTGAGGTGCACAGTGCTGATGTGCACGGGCGCAGAGAGGTTTTAGTGTGATTATTAATTCCAGTAGGGCTCTAGTGCATTCTAACATAAATGGTATAGCAATATAACATAACAACAAATAGCATGCCAGCGTACTATGTGCTCGAGCCACATTTTGTTGGCATTAATGTTAGCGTGAATAGTTTTCAGTCTGCAATTTGTAGCCATCCCACCGTCTGGGTTTCATAATACTGTCGCTTCTATTCCACACAATCAAATATGTACTTTCTATTATTAAGTCGCTTGTTGTGTTACTTTTTCTCCTACATTTAGTCTAAAGCCATTTGTGAGCTAATGTCACCTACGGTATTATCATGCGTCTTTTATTCTTCTATAGCACAACACTATCTTGCTGTCAGTATTTTTCCACAATATTTATCCAATGACAATAATGACAATGTAATAATTGAGGGGGTGCAGTAGGGGGCGCCTATGACATGGTTCTCCCCAGGACTCCCACCCACTCATGCAATGCAAAATGCTTTACCCACCAATAATAACAGGCTAGTAATTAGGTAATAGACTCCAGTTACCATGTCTTTCTCATGGTCCGTGTGTGTTTTTTATTTGCATGCTCTTGAATAATTATATTGCTGCGGTGCAATTTCAGCGATAGCTGCCTCCATATAGCATCCACCAAAAATACCTACATTATATGCAGTTGACAAAATAAATTGCCTAAAAAGCCTGCCTACTGAAAATCAATATGATAATAATCAATACCGCTTTGGCAGATTTGTCCACCATGTAATGTCATGTCTCAGGATGAATTCCAGAATGGAGGTTGTAGTGTAGGGCAACGTAGCCAACAACGAACAATAGCTATGTAAAGTGAACATTATTTTATCATTATTTTCAATGAGAGCACACACCGGCACTCCAGCTCTGCTCAAAACCCTGCTGTGCCACGCAGCGCCATCCACTGCCACCCATTATATTAAACACGCAACTAAAATTGAATCTCCCGACATGCTTTCTTTTCGACTCCGTGGCTCGTCTGGTGTGCGACCAGCTTTACAGTTACTTGGTTGTTTGTTTTAAGGTGTTGAACGATGCTAAAACGTATCCACTACTACATGTTGTTGACAATGTTATAAAGACATTTTTTTTTGCCTCATTTAAATTTTGTAATTAAAAAACAAACAAAAAAACATGACAGAATCGATTGTGAACCCAACATCGTGAATCGAAACGAATCGTGAGCCGAGTGAATTGTTACACCCCTAAACGATGACATTAGAACGATAGATGACAACAAGCAAAAGAGTTTCGGAGCTTCATTCAGGCTCTGCCAGCCGCTTACCGTAAATACACAGATAAAGTGGCTGAAAATACCAAGTTTGTGCAAACGGCAACTCCCTTGCCCGCAGTAATCGGTAGTGGAGTGAAAAAATGACCCCGTTCACTATTGTATAGACAGATGATTCATTTTGGATGATTATTTAGATTTAAACTTCCAAATATAGACAACTCCTATGCCGGTTACCATAAATACGTCATGGCATAGTGACGACTAGCTGGTCATACTCGACAGAATCAGCTGATGCCCCAGCAATTCATGACGTTGATTAAAGATGATGTAGGTAAGATTTAAGAGCTAGGTTTGAGTGTACTTTGTTAAAAATGCCATTGCTATCCATTGGCTGTTAGTGAGTGAAAAGCTCTGTGACAATATCTGTTCTGGTTGACTGCGCCTGCCTGAGGCCTGATTTTAGGCCGCTCCCTACCAATCAGGGCATCTCTACCCAGAGAAATGTTGTTCAGCCAATGGGAAAATAGCACAGAAAATACCAGTACCGCAGAGTGATATAAACAGCGGCAGAAAAAGCCGCGATTGAGCGATTTCCCCACCCTAAAATGTATGTGCATTATGCTAACTATGATACGTGCCTCATTCACACATTTTCATCTAAATACCGAGGTGTTTCTTTTTTTCAACAGGGAGGTGCATCTGGAGTGGTATCAGTCAAGAAGTAATTTGATGCAGTGTACAAACTTAATCATAGGCGTTGGCAGTAATGCAGCAAGTAAGTATTTTTGTATTTTATGGAAACTAAACTTTATTTGCTGTTTTGAGCACATTTTCTGAAATCATTTGTGGCACTGGTATTTTGTTCTTCGGCATATGAACTGTAATGTTGAAGCAATAGATCCATTATGGAATATGAATATGGGAAATACAGAGAAAACAATCCAAGGGCTATCCTTAATTTCCCCTGATCTGTTTATGCTGATGAACAAAGCCCACATTGCTGTCGTGTCATTCGTGTTCGGGTTCATATGTACATTACACTTATTTTGACTAATGGTGTGTGTGTTTCAAGTGCTATTTTTTTGGTTTAGTTTACCAACTGGCATCTCCATAGCATTCACTGTACATATACAACATGTATTTGTTTTTAATCATATTTCTGTTTAATTTCTGTTACTAGGTTTTCTGTCTGTGTATGTGCTCACCTCTGCAAGCTGGGAGGCAGTTGGCCATGCTTCACTTTGCAATGCGGGGAATCAAAATATCTGTGGACAAACTAGCACTGAACCAGCATGTGTTTTCTACAGAAACAAGGACATCCCTGCAGTAAGTCATTTAAAAAGATCAGTATTGAAGTTGCATGTATTTTATTATTACCACCTTATTTTTATTCAGTTTATCTTTGTGTGCTCTTGCATTTGGGTTTTAAAAATGTGTGAGAATTAGTTGACTAAGCCCCAACCAGTATGAGAATATACACTCAGTGGCCGCCTTATTAGATATACCTGTACAATTGCTTGTAAATACAAATTATCTAAACTAGAAAATGCATTTCCTGTAGAAAATGCGGCGAGTGCTGTAGTGTAAAATGAGTTAAAAACATATGTTTAATAAAGCGACATAGTTTAAGGCGTACAGAAATGTTGAATAGCTGAACTCAAGTGAAAATATTTGATTTCAAAAGTGTAAAGACAACACGGGACTGTAACCCCGGTCTCCTGGGTGAAAGGCCTGTGTTTCACCCATTCACCCACCACGACTTGCACCCTAACTGAAGCCTACATTGGCTTCAGTCTGAGACAAAGGAAAATACGAAGCGGGTATAAACAAGTATAAAATGTATCAGAAACAAGAATGATATGGCTTATACTGTTGGAATCTGTGGATTCTCAGCTTTCATATTACATATCGTTTGTGTAGATTTGGTATGAAAATTGGTATGAAACAAACTTGAATCTCAACAAGTATAAAAGATATAAAAAATGCGTTTGGATCAGTATAAATGTAGAAATGTGATGATTTGTTACATGTTTGAACGAAGTTTAAAGGTTCAAAATTGACAGAGTTGTGAAGTCTGAAGTAGTTGAAGTCCCACGTACCCATTGACTTCCATTATACAATTTTGTATTTAGAACTAGAATATTTTAGTATACATGTAAGTATACAATATTTAAAAAAATGTTCATTTTAGCGCACGATTCCAAGCCAAGATTAACAGTTTGAAAGTGTGTGAATGGAGTCTCTAGGTGAGGAGATAGGTCTAAAGTCTAAGAATAACACAATAGCCCAGCACTGCCTAGCAGCACTCACCAAAACTGAACAGTAGAAGACATGAAAACCACCGCCTGGTCTGATGAATATTAAGCGTTGGTTCAGGCAGCCCCTGGAGTGAAGGCTCGGCATTTCATGACGGTCGTCATGGCATAGTGACGACTAGCTGGTCATACTCGACAGAATCAGCTGATGCCCCAGCAATTCATGACGTTGATTAAAGATGATGTAGGTAAGATTTAAGAGCTAGGTTTGAGTGTACTTTGTTAAAAATGCCATTGC
>OOFB01001651.1:13114-23330 GCA_900323305.1 Trachyrincus murrayi
CTATTACTACTACTAGAGCTGTAAATGCTACTACTATTTCTGCTAATACTACTACTACTGCTACAACCTTTGCTACTACTACTGCTGTTACTACTCCTGCTACTACATCTACTACTACTTCTACTTCTGCTAATACTACTACTACTGCTACTGCTACTACTACTGCTACTACTACTGCTACTGCGACTGCGACTACGACGACTCACCTCTGGTGTGGTTTTCTTGAACTCGCGGCTCTGATCGATGAGCTGTTTCCTGGCCTGCTCGCTCTCATCCTGTCTGTTGGCCAACACGGCCGCTGTGGCGTCCAGTTCTTTCTGCAGAAGGAGTGCACAGTGGCGTTGTGTTAGGAGAGATATAACAACATACAGTAGTAGTTACACAAACCCATCACGCTCAGCGTGAGTGTGTGTGTTGCAGCTGCAAACTAAAATAAACGACAGGTTGCAATAAATGATAGTGTTTTAGTTTTTTATAATGGTTTGCCACGTTGCAGTTGCCACTGACTCCCCCCTGAAAATAACATATTAGGGGAACTATTTGAAAATGGTGGGCACTTTTATTGCCAGATTAAAAATATTACAAATTGACAACAATTATGTGGTTTCTGTGTATATATATATTTTTTATGACTTTTTTTCCCCCTAAAATCTTAGTTTTCGGAATGAAAGAGAGGCAGTGATGTTTATGTGAGGTCATGTGCGAATACTGGGGTACTGATATCTCATTAAAACAACACATTGCCTCACTGCATAATGATTATGACAGAAAACGATGACTTACTAAGTCACGATTCTGACTTCTTACTATGATAAGAGAAATCCTAGCAGGCGGATTTGCAGGACTCACAGAAGAACAGCTGTTCAGGCCACAAAGCATAACTTCTCTGGTCTACACACACAGAACTTCCATTATAGTGTATTATACTTTATACCAATACATATAACACGTCTCTATACCTTCACAAAGTGATTTCTTATACACATATGGTGGGCCTACTGTATTCCTTTGGTGTCTAAATTAAACAACCAAACAAACAAAGACATATCCTTTACTTGAAATAATTGCACTGTACACATGAAGCACACATGCAAGGCAAATAACTAACAATGTGTATTGTATTCACACCCCGGGGGGGAATTAACTAGAACTCACGTATCTGACTTTTGCCTTTACAGATATGTATTGTTAGCATTTGTCATGCTTGTTCTTAAGTAATTCAATGGACTGCAATATCACTCCACGCAAATCCACGCATGCACCTGCAGACCGGCCGCTTGAAGCACAAGTACAACAGTCTACAGTTAATTCAGCAGTGGAAAGACCATAACAACTTGTGAAGACACTGACCGGTACAGCGTGGAGTTGGACAGGCTCTATATGTGGTGTATGTCTCTTTTGTAATTGGGACTAGCCTATAGCTATGTTCTTTGTAAAAAAAAAAACAATGCACATGAATGGAGCAGCAGTGACCAACCAAGCAAGCACTGCCATGGACTCCGACCAGCCAACATCCAGCTCAGTGTGTGTGATACTGGAATGTTCTTCCAGTCTGGCTACATGCACGCCATTCCAATCAGATTCATTATTCCCCTTCTATTTAAGTCTGGCCCCACCCTTTCTCTTTCTGCCCCCCCCGCCAAAAAAAATAAAATAAACAGCATTGCGACCACCTCTGGACCAATACCGTGGGGTTATATCGGCCTACGTCTTGCTCCGTCTGCCTGAAGTGGGTACGCGGCGCCTATCAGAAACACATGCTCAAATAAATGGACCAAATTGTGCTCCATAATGGCTTTATAATTTCGCTAATGGACAAATTTTGCTGGCTCAGGCAGCGGTGCTTGTCTTACTTAATTTGTTCGGTAGTAAACGCTGATGGAAGAGATTACCTCTACTCCCCGGAGTGCTTGCCTCTGCCAGATGCTATCATCTGCACACGTAAATGGGAGAATACCAGAGAAGCCTGTTTTTCGCTCCCACTTACTCTTCCGCACGCCTGCTTTTATATGGATAAGATAAAAACACAAAGGAGATGAACAATGTTGCACTTGAAAGAAATTGTGTGCGTGTGTGTGTGTGTGTGTGTGTGTGTGTGTGTGTCCCTGGGAGTGGTTAACACACACACACACACACACACCGCTGACCTCTCCAGTGTTAATAAGGACCCATGAAGATTGTCAGCAGAAGAAATTTAATTTAGGGGGCCTCAAGGGGGGGCAGACAGGGCTCACTTTACAAAATGACTACTAGGGTGAAAACTATCTAGGTGCTTAACAGCGCTTATTCTCCAAGGCTTACACTTTGTTGAAAGTGAATACAGAACAACCTATTCAGCCATCGTGTCACACATACACATTTTAATTGCATATTATTCTTTTTTTTACAAATGTCTGCTTGATCTCGATAGTTTGTGAATTGAGCAATGTGTTGGGCGTCAAATAAAAAAATAACTATGTAAAGTATCATCTGACCCAGTTCCTCTCCAGTGAGCAGGTGTGAAAAAAAGCACATGCACTTTGAAAACGCTGCTCACGCTGTATGCCCACCGCGGGGAAGAGCTGCCGCTGAACTCTGCTTAGTTAAGACTTCTTGTTTGTTCTCGTTTCTAAAACGGGTACGACACAGAGCAGGTCATACCCATTATATACACTGGAAGGGGACAGGGGTATGCCCACAGCAATACTGCAGCCCTCCATAGACCGCCACTCACATCACCACTGTACAACACTACCAGCTAATCTCACTTTTTATGAGATGGGCATAATCAACTTGAAGACTACTGACAGACTTCAAATGGTAGAAACTATACTCCATTGAAAAGTTACTTGTGTTTGTAATTGTGTTTAATTGTTTAATTGCTCAGTGTGTTAATAACCAGCGCACATTTCAAACCAAGGTGAGCTGGAATAAGATTTCTTGAAAGGAGCATTAGCAAACATTCTGTATTGTATGTTCTCTTCTCTTTCTGTACCAAATGGCCAGGTTCCAGAAACAATGCATTCAAAGCGACGTGGTTTATTTTCTATCACCACTGGTTTTGGAACAGATTTTGGATTGGTCACAGTGCCACACCAATTGGCAAGTCCACTTAACCCTCAGTAAAAACAGCGAAGTCAGTGTTTAAACAAGAAACGTCGGTGTTCTACGAGGAGGTCCAGTTGGGTTGATTTATTATTAGCATGTGGGAAGATCTTATTTTTTTTTTATCTCAGCAGACCGAAGGACAGAGAACTAACTTGACAAATGAGAAAATATACCAAGTGGCTACCAATCTGATCCATTACTTTTAACTGAACATAAGAGCACAAGACCGGTTGTGTGTGATTATATAACAACATAACATATAACAAGTTCCACAACAAAATACCATTCAATGATTATAGTATTCCCATGTCAGATATCCAACATTAAAACAAAGTTCCTTTAACCAACGTCAGACACGAGTACTGGAATGATCAGTGCATCGTTTCTTTCTCATCGCTGGGACACCGGCAATAAGAAAACATTGAGTTTTGTTGGCCTACTCCTTTAGGTTTGTGGGTGTCTGGGTGTCTAAGTGGAATTTTCCCCAGATGACCTCACCTAGCCACAATGGGCAACATTAAGCCTGCAGCCAGCATGTTACCTCCCTCCAGAATCCCTCCTGCCAATGTCACAGCCAATCACCACCGGCCACTTGGAGGTGGATTTAAAGAAAAAAAAAAGGACCGGTCGATTGTATTTTAAATTAACTTTTACACCACATGCATAGAGGCCATTGCAAAGGAAAAAAGGGAGGGGGGGTTAGAGGATATTATGCCGTTCACTGAGCTTATACAATAAATACTAGGCCTACTACTTAGTAAAACTAAGAATGCTTTCACACCTGAGCTGTTTGGTCTGTTTTTATCGAACCCTGGAGACATTTCCCCCTCCGGTTCATTTGGGGTGGCTCATGCAAACTCTGATGCGGACCAAACAAATGAACTCTGGTCCGCTTGAAAACAGGGGTCTCGGTTCCAAGTGAACTACGGTTCGGTTCGCCTTAGGTGAGAATGTGATCGAAACCGACTATGGGTAGCGAAACAAAAGATAGTGCATTATGGGTTGAAGGTGGTATGGAAATCAATATCGAGTCAGGTAGACATAACCAAAAAAGAAAAATGAGTCATGGTCAGACGTGAGGCAATGAGGAGGTTAAAGCCCTTATGGTCTGATGATCACATCACACAGACGCTGGTGGAAACACACAAAAACACTGTTTTTATAAATGATGTAAATGATTTATTAACAGAATGTTTGAAAGGGGGTTCTGTCGCACGGTGGATCAATGTCGCATAAAAGTCAAGAAGCTTCGTCAACAATATATATATTTTGTCAGAAAATCAGGGAGCATTTGTTGAGTTTACCTCTGATTTTCTGTCCAACAGACGAGTGACCCGCTCGATCGTGAGGCATTTACAATGTTTGGGTCGCCTGAGTCCAGTGTGAACGCTAACCTAACCAAATGAGAAATGCAATAAAGTATTAACTTCACCCCTGAATCGGAGCGAGTCTACCGACCTACAGGTGTGAAAACGCCCTAAGTGAGCGACATTATGCATGGCTGATGTTGTGATGTAAATTGTCTGGTCAGATAAGTTGACAGTAATGTCATCGCCTCGTCAGACTAATGGGAGAATCCAAAGAGGTGGAAAAGTCTGTTAGCAAATAAATGTTATATATAATGTTATACGTTACAAAACCCATAATGGTTTCACCATGTGTTGTCAATTTCATTAAATACAGCTAGCTACTACAGTAATGAATGTGAGCACTTTTTTTGGCATTGAAAATGCCAAATGCCAACGACGGACAGCGCTCCCAGCCAGTAGACTTGTGTGATTGTATATGAACTTCAGGTTGAGAGCCAGTAGACTTGTGTGATTGTATATATGAACTTCAGGTTGAGAGCCAGTAGACTTGTGTGATTGTATATGAACTTCAGGTTGAGAGCCAGTGGACTTCGATCTCCAGGTCGAGCCATCGTGACGTGCCCGGTCTCATATGTTGACGTCTCCTCGCTCTCTCCTTCAGAGAACCAAAGTTAAGATTAACCTTAATGCTTTAGCTGATGGCTGTGTACGATTAAAAAAAAATGCAATAGCCTGTCAGCACCTTAAGTCTCTGGGAACATGAGACAGGAGTGATACAACGCTTCTGAGTGAGGAAAGATGACTCCATTTAGAGATGTTACTAATAAATCAAGCTCCATTGCAACCCCAGAATGAACCAAGGGTTGATGGATGGCCGCATTGAACACATTGAACAGATGTCTGGGGGCACACTGCTGTCATGGCCCAGGGAAACGTTCTACTTTTAATAAAACTTGTCTGGGGCATTTCTCTGTCCACCTCATTTAAAGTCACCACAAACAATCAAGGGATACTCCCTTGATCTAAATAATGAGTTTTTGAAATCATTCAGATTCTTTCCATCCCACATCTGTTTATTTGACTGCAAAGAAGTAGTTGAACCGCTGCTGACCGAATTAGAGTAAAGATAAAATGTGCTTTCCAAAATGTATTTCAGTTGTTAATCCTGGTTTCAAGGATCTAAAGGCCACTTGTGTCAGTCTAAGTGTAGGTGAGCTTGCGTACCTGAAGTGAGGTCGTTTTGTTGAGCTGTTGAAAAGTTATGGTCAAAAGTCACAATTGCTGCAGACATGCAAGTGCTACAATATGTGGAAAAGTTGACACCTCAAAGATGTTGGTGCTTATCGATATGTTCCCAAATGTTAGAGCAATGCAAAAGCAATGAGTACATCCCCCACGATATGGTAAAAAAAAAATCATATTGCGATTATTTTGACAGAAAAACATGTTTTCTATCTGTTATCTGGGGGAAAAAATGTGTAGGCCAGGGAATCTCTGCAGCACTACAGTACTTCATTTACATTGGTGTTATGAATTTACATTTACACATTTTACCCTTATCAAAAAATTGCAGCTCTGCGAGTTTGATATTGCACTTGGCCATATTGCGATATTTTGATTAATTGTTTAGCCCTGAGTAAAAGCAGTCTGGGGTAATAGAGGGCAGCGGCAGTCCCTCAAGAATTTCAGAAAGTTAAGTCTTAACAAAGACGATTGGAGTGCTCACTGCTAATGGGCTACTGACGCATGGTGATTGCTACATGAGATGTAGTGGACATTGGTGGGATGAGTCTATTGACTATCCCAGACAACAAGCGATGATAGCCACTGCTGCTGCTAAATCAATGCTAGAGCGCGGATGTTTGTGCCAGGCTGTGGCAAAAGTTAACTCTGACCTTGCATCACCTTGACTTCTGCTGTCAAATCTTGCATTGCTAATATGTGGCTGCACATGAATGATGGTGGCACAGTGTATGAATTGTTGATGATTTGGGACGTTCCAATTTTCTTCTTACCCCTGATTTAGTTGATCAAAAGAACTAAGCTAACCTCACTGAATCCCTTTTAATCCCTGTACTTGGATTATTTAGAATGCAAAAGAAAACATTCTGATATCTACCGTATGCAGTTGTTTGTTCATTGCTCATTCTGTTCTGTTTACATGAACTTGTTTTCAATTAAACTGTTTTAACACAGTATTTGTAGCCCCCATCTACACCAAGGAAGGAAGCAAGTCGTAAAGAGCGTAAAGTAGTTTTTCTAAAAATGGCGCTAAATAATGAAGTTAACCAAATGAAAGGGGCGACATAAAGGTTAGTGCTAGGCTTGGTTGTACTAGGAAACTAGCAATCTTGTCAGATTACAAACAACTTAATTTGTGTGTACAGTCTGAAGGCTCCTTGCTCATATCAAATTACGACGAGCTGAGGTATTCAATTGTATGTCTCCTCACTCCCATCACCTTTCATTACTTACAGCAGATGCCCATAGATTCACTTGCCATGTGTGACACCAGCACATGTGGGCGGTAATGCCTTTTTCTTGTTTTCAGTGAAGACTAGTAGGGTTCCTGTGACTTTAGGTGGACAAAGATGGATGTCCCTTGTTCTTTAGACATATTGATAGTGTCAGGGAGTATTGTGCTTGCAGAGAACACACACAGAAATAAAAAAAATCATCATGACTTTGCATCCCAGGAATCTACATTTCTTTCAGTTTTTACCAATGTTGGAATTTCAGTTCTCCGTGTAATTTATCGCAGGCGCCCTTGTTCCGACTGAGAACAGTAATGTCTGCACGTTTTAGAGAGAATGACTGAACTAGGGGAATAAAATAATGAAATGCATATTGCTGTTTAAGTCGTAGGAGTTTGTCAAAAGTATATATTGTGGTTACGGATGGAGAGAATGGTAATGCTAAAATTAGAAAGACGCCCATACACAGGGTCTGAATCAGCATGTTGGCTGGCCTCTTTTCCACATGGAAACAAAATGGCTTTTTTCGCTGACTTTCTGCTTTCTTTTAGTTTACTCTTCCATCTTCCATCAAGCCTTCCTCCACCCGTGAGGTGTCGCGTCTGGATTTGGGACCAAGCAAGCCAGCTTCCTTTTTTTTACATTTGCATTTTCACCAGGATTAAAAGGTAAAAGTTAAAATAGATACACGTGAGAAATGCTATAAAATAGTTCAAATAGATACAAGTGACTCCCTGCTCCGGTCTACATCAAATCCTGTTGTATACTGCAGATGTTTGTATTCTGCAGGTATTCTGGTTTGGTCTTGTCTACATTAAGTTCAGGCTGACTGCATCCAAAGGTCTGGCTAGAAAAGGTTAGTCCTTTAAGCACAATAGGTATTGCCAACAGTCATTATGAAGCTTCAGCTAAATAGTTCCTGCTTAAAGTAGCTCAAGAATTGCACAAAATAAAATGAGCTTTCATATTCACCTGATTATCACCCGGTGGACAGAAAGGTGTTGTCTCTTGTGTAACACCCTGCTTGCCCTGCGGCAGGCACAGGCAGTTGTGAATCTAACTCTGCCTCGGGCTCAGTAGGCAGTTTATAGGGGTTCATTTCCATTGTTTAAATTATAAACACCTCTAACAGGGGTGGAATGATTCATATCCTGGTACGGCTGTCACACTTCATCAAGGTTATTCCCATAGCAGGCACCAGTAGATGCCTCCACTTTCTCCATATACCTCTGCACAAGAAAGCTTATAAAAAGTTAACAGCAGAAAGGTGCGGAAACACAGTGGCAAGTCGACGGTAATCACTTGAACATGCGCATAAATGAGTCTGACGTCATGCTAAAGGCGTTAACACTAAAATATATATAAAAAGATAATGATGTAATGTGAGGTTATTAATACCGTGCGCTTTAAAGTTTAGATGCCGACAACTGTGCAGCCTTTGTTGCCACTGCTGGTGGAAGTTGCCTTGGATGGCTGATCACCTTGACTGTCCAAGCGGTTAACTTGGTAAAACCTTGCAGGTCAACGTTCACCAGGCTTGTACTGTGGCGTGCAGTGGAAGAGGTGGCGCCTTTTCATTGAAGTGAATGGAACACCAACAGCTAGTGTGACTTTGACATGGGCATTACCAAAACAGTTATTAAAAGGGGAATGGCATCACAGCAGGTTAAACACAGTGTAGAATTAACATGAGGAATGTTCCATTGGGTAAGATTCAGGCTTTGATTAAGCATTGATAGCCAAAACGCGCCAGACCGGCAACACAATAAATGGTGAAATAGGCCTACAGGTGATTTTAATCATCTTATTTAAGTCTGGTGTGCTGCCATTGCCACTCTGTGGTATTTTTCTTCAAGGCCAAGGGCCAATCAGTGCATTTACCTTCGCAAATGACACATGGGACTCTGAACAGGTATGTACGATACGCACTCGCTCAGACACTCAACACAGAACAGACCTGAGCCACATTCAGAGGCACCTCTCCCTTCGCAGTTGCCATCTGCTTTGTCCAATTACTTTGCGGTCATGTCACAGTTATCATTTTGTTGACGATGGCAATGGCAAAGCCCTTGAGGCTGAGTTTGGTGTCAGCGTTGATCCGGGACCGTGGGAATAAAAAAACAGCTAAGCGTAACCTGCAAAGCTATACCGATCGCAAGCCAGCGTTAGTAGCTAATATAAACAGAACTTAAGAAGAGGACACTGAAACAATCATGATCTTTGGTGTGCGTGAATAAGAGGTGTCAGAATTTACACTTTTAGCTAATTTTCTATTCCATTGTCAACTACTCATATGCATAGAAATGTATGTTTCTCCTGGAAAATACTGACACCAATGTGGGCCCAGTCAAGATGTATAGTGGACTACTTAAATGGCAGGGCACTAGAGCTCGTTCTGTAAGGATCAAGGATATCAAATCCCAGGTGCCAGACACTAACCCACCTTCCTTTCTAAACTATTTAGCAGCCATCAACCTATTGCTCCACACACACACACACACACACACACACACACACACACACACACACACACACACACACACACACACACACACACAGACACACAAAGCTCAAAGCTTCCTGCCGCCTTCTCTCCTATTTTGATTTCTTTCCATCTCTACTAGGATGACCAGAATAACAGGAATTCCCATACACTTTTGTTTTCCTTTGGGTCTGTCTGTATTTAGAGTGTTAGAGTGGATCTAATAATCCATTTTGTTAACAATTACACTCTGCACATTGTCTATTTTGAGACACAAGATATTCTTGTTTGATCATTTGTTAAAAGCACACATTCTCACAACCTCACAGACTTGATATTTTAAATAATTTGGACCCATTTTAATAGTCAAAAACTGCTGAGTAGCACATGTATTGTCTCAGCCACAATCCATGCGATTCGGACATTAGGAAAGAGGACGACAGAAGTATCCAAACAAACATCTCTAAAATAGTTGAGTAGAATAGTAAACTAGAAGACTTGAACACAAAAAACATTTAATTTATAGGTTTACAGGTTTTTCTTCTATCTCTTCAAGCACATTGATCCGATAACTATCCCTCTTCTGTCAGCAGAACAGAGCAGATACTCAAACAAAGGCTGTGCTTCACGTGCCCCGACATGACAGACGAAAGAAACCTGATGCCCTGCCGCCCGCAGACCACACATATGCAGTTTGCCAGTGAGTCAGGTGCCAAACAGGAAGTGCTGTCTCCTGAGACAAGGCAGACACACTGCAAGTAAACATGTCGCGGCTTAAGGCAACCTTGGGCATTTTGTGTGTTTTTGACGGGCCGGGAGGAGGGGGAGTGACTTCACGATTTTGTGTGTTTTTGATGGCCGGG
>OOFB01001656.1:2311-13064 GCA_900323305.1 Trachyrincus murrayi
CGAAGGAGGAAGGCGGGAGGGAGGGAGGGAGGGAGAGGGAGGGCAGGAGGGAGGGAGGGAGGGAGCCCTGCTGATTTCCCAATTATACACGCTCCTTGGGCCAGGGAGAGACAAAAAGCTAAACGGCATCATTGACTGTCAATTGGGCCAGACAAAAACCCTATGGCAGGAGGGGCCCGATGGAGAGGAGAGGAGGGAGAGGAGGGAGAGGAGGGAGAAGAAGAAAGAAGAAAGAAAAATGGCAATAAAAGTGTGTTGCATGTGAGGACAGCTCCCAGCACTGAGAGAGAGAGAGAGAGAGAGAGAGAGAGAGAGAGAGAAAGGTTACACATGTGAATGATGTGACAAGCGCACACATTGGCTCTGTGTTTGAAGCTAACCTTTATCTTCGGCGGTGAGCGGGGGGGAAGAGGGAATGATCTGTGGTTCCGATGACCCCCCCCTCCTGTTTAGAGCCGGAGGTTGAGGTTTGAGAAGAGGCAGCGGCTGCATTACTGTGTAGTGCCAGACTGTGTGTTGCTCAAGGTAAACACGTTAAGGGCATGTATCCCGGGACTCAAACAGAATGACCGCGTGAGATAAAAAAAAAAAACTGGGTGGAAAAACAAAAGCAGAACAGAACAAGAACTGTTGGAAGGAGAATAGATGGCACACACACACACACACACACACACACAACAGAAGGGGAAACAATATTGGGAAGTATGCGAACAATAACATTGCTGTCGCCTTCAAAACCATTAATTTTGGATTATTTTCAAGTAGTGTTTTTTAGTGTCATTATTAGCATCTGTCGTCCACGGCGGGGAACATGGTGTCACTGGAAATGTGTGAACTTTAAATAATGTGTTTTTTTTAAACCCATACAAATAAATACAGAAAACACTCAGCATTTGTTTTCAATCAGTAGAGAAAAGTAAGGTTGCACTTGAAGAGGAGGAATACATCATCGGAGGCGCGCCATTGTGTTTAAATACTTAATGTTGTTGGCAGTATCTTCAAGGGACACCTGTGCCATTGTTTCCTAACTTTGATTAGAGTGTGAAGGAGCCATGGGGAGTAAGAATCAATTGGGAGCCCTCGCGTCCGAGTCAACTCTGCCGGGACACGTGCTTAAGAAATGCTAAGTTTGTTGTTTTTTTGTTGCTTTTTTAGAAGGGCAAAATAACCTCTCACTAAGTATTCGTTTCAGCCTCCATCTCTGCAGGTGCTAATCTGAGCAGAGGGCCATTACGGTGGAACACCGGTCCCCCCTCGCTAAATATTTATCCTGAGCGATGCTAACATCATCTGCATGCATCTGCCGCATGGGAAAGAGTTGCTGCCACTGTCTGTCCTTATTTCTTTTCCTTTAAAAAAAATCCCCATTTATTTTATCCATATCACATTCTTAACCCTATTTGAAGCTCGTCCCGAGTCCAGATATGGACTCCTTTTGTACCGCCGTTGCTTCGGCAGCATCGACACTGCGGATAAAAGCGTGGCAAATACATATTAAATTATAATTATTGATCCAATTTATTTCATATAGAGGATTTGTATTGGTAATAGATGTGTCGTAACTAGGGCTGGGCGATATGGCCCAAATCTTCCATCCCGATATAGGTCATTTAATATCTCAATAACGATATAGCATGTTTTCTGGTAATTCAATAAATAGTCTATATAAAATAACCACATGGTAAAGCCTATTTTTGTATACTCCTGTGTGAATTAAATACTCGAAAATAAATAAACATAGGCATAGCCTACAATATGAAAATGTTATATGAATATATGAATATCAAACATGATGAACAATCATCAGTAATGTGGATATAATGACTAAGTGGGCAAAGGCAAATAATGGAACGGTAGAACAGTCTGGTAAGTTCAGACATTACATCACTTTACTGTAATGCAGCCCTTAAAACCAGGAAAAGCATTCATGCCATATCACGATATCCAAAATGTAATATATACATAATAATATGTAGCCGGCCCAGCCCTAGTCGTAACCATTTATTTATTTCCTTTATTATCTTCTTTGTGTGGTGAACGCCAATTTTGAACCTGCTGAGCTATTGAGAACTATCGTCTACACATACGGAAATAGACGTTGAACATCACTGTAAAAAAAGGACTTGTCATTCTCTCACTGTGAGTAGCATAGGAGTTCTCTCCCTCCCCACAGAGCCTTCTGTCTATTTTCAGGGATATGGTTTCCAAGCCAGCAATCACGTAATTAAGGCCCTTCATCAGATTTATTCATCCTTACAGGTTTCTGACAACCTACAACTGCTTCTCCACCCCCATCGCTAAATCTTGTGCAAACATGAAAACTCCTGGCGCCGTCCCGGTAGTTTGTTTGATATATTATGTCTCGGGCTCAGTGGGGTTTTATAGAACTGCAAATAATCATAATCACCAAATGTCAATCCGTCTCTCCCATTCTTTCCCTTACTTCCTGACTGTCTACCTGTCTGTAGGCGTCTGTATACATGTCCACACAGTGGTGTAGTGGGGGTTTTTATGCCATCACCTGACATTGGACATCTAGACATCTAGATGGCGGTATTATATAACACCTTGGAATAGTACTAGCCATTATGCATTTCAATATGGACATGTTTAGATACATCAGGGGGCGTTTTTGGGCACATGAAACCATTGGTGGCGCTACTGAGGCCAAAGGCTAGTAGGGGGGTCCCGGGGGGGATTGTCTGTTGACAATAACACTTTGGAAAAATTGTCTTTGCAAAGTCGTGCAAGGTGGGGGTTACACAAAGCAGAGGGACGCCGTTCCCTTGCGTCCATGACCGCCACACAACTGTGTCTACATATATTTACAATTTAGTTATTCAGCAGACGCTGATATCCAAGCAGCACACAGTGAATAGATCAGTACTGTACATGTTATGTACATGTTATAAAGGAGCAGGTAGACTAGGCTTCTGTCTCGAGGGCTGCAGACCCTGAGGATCAAACTCAGTACCTTCCGGCTAGGAGTCGAACACCCAGACCCTGTCCTGCCCCCCTGATAGCATAGGATATAGGACAGGATATCTATTTACATATACATGTATATATATATATATATATATATACAGTATATATAGCTACATATCTATATAGGAGTGATAATTATATGACGATATAATTGTGCTAATTGTTCTAAGTTCTAATTTCTGCAGCATCCGTGTGTGACGCTGTGAGCTGCGTTATTATCGGCATGACGAGTGCCAGTCATCCGCCTGATGTTCCTCGTTCTTCACCCAGAGCCCTGGGCAGTCCGAGGAGAATGGGCCATAATCATTAATGCATAATCCCCCCCATCATCCTACAAGGTAATACGCTATCACTGTGCTCATTTTTAAAAGTTTATAAGGCCGGTACTTTTGCCTATGGACACCTTAAGAGGTTTCCATGCATTATTTAAATTGTTCCCAGGGTAAAATGAAAATAATGTGAGGCCAACTGTATGTTTCAGACCTGTGGTGTCCCTCTGGTCCCATTCAGATGTTAAATATTGAACCACCGGTAGAGTAGAGTCCCTGCCCAGCAATGAAATGTGTTATCTTGAATATGTGCATCTTTTATGGTGGTCTGAGTGCTTTAAGGAGTTAAGGATGGTCAAAAATAAAGTCTCACCTTCATTTTAGGTCAGTTGGAAATTGAGACTTTATTCTCATGCGAGAGTCTAGCGAGAGTGCATCTAGGGGGCTGTGTGCATCTTGTGTGCATGCGTGAGTTTGCATGAATGTGCACATGGGCGTGAAAAAGTGTCCTTTTGGATTTTTATTACATTTTTTAACATTTTATTTTTTATTTATACTTTTATTGTGGAGGAGTGAGGAGTGCTGTAGTATTTCCTGTACCAGGGCTTCAGTCTGTTCCAAAGGGAAGCGTCACCTCGGCTGGCATTGGCAGCACAATACACTCTGCACGCGGCTGCGTCTCACGAGCTTTCTCAGTAAAGCAATTTCAATCACCCCGAGAAGCCGAATCTGAGGGACGCCCTCCTTCATATTGTAAACAAATGAAAACCCAAAGAGCAACTTTGATATAATTACTCAGAGACGACCATGAGAGCGAAAAAAGCTGCACACACATAGCCCTTAATGGCTGCTGGGTAAACGACTAAATTAATATGCATGTTTTGAAACAAGATTGGGTTCACTCCAGTTTCTGTCCTAATGTGGGGCGCTACAGTACCGGGGCGCCATGCCAGCACACACTCACGAGGGTGTTGTGTCGTTAACAAACAAGCCCCACACAGCTTCATTCTTTGCCTCCTACAATTTAAGACACAAGGCGGCAGAGCGCGTGCCAACGGGAAGGAGAAAAGAGAGCGAGAGAGAGAGAAAAGCAAAAGGCAGGCTGGGACTCTTGCCAGAGACTGTGCAACGTGGACAAAGTGCTAATGATGGACGCGCTCCTCCTGGAACATTGCAGCTGGAGCTGCCAGGGATTATGGGAATGGAAAGTAAAGTGTGTGTAGAAGTAAAATATAGGTATGCACTGTCTGCATGTATGTATGTTTTTATGTATGTACTGTGTGTCTGTGTGTGTGTCTGTGTGTGTGTATGGAAATACTAAATAAGTCATTATCTATCCATCTATCTCTTTGCCTTCCAATTTTTATATTTTTCTGTCTAGTTATCTCTAGCTGTTTATCTTTATCTTATTTTTTCGTATGTATCTTTAATGCTTACTTACATGTTTGTTATTCATTTTCTTTAGCAAATATGTTAATTGGAAAATAAGTGTGCCTACTCAATATTCAGCATGGTATTTATATTGATTCATTTCTCTTATGAGGTACAAACTGGGGCGGTCTTCTTAGAGTATGACGTAAACACTGGGGCGGTCTTAGAGTATGACGTAAACACTGGGGCAGTCATGTTAGAGTATGACGTAAACACTGGGGTGGTCTTCTTAGAGTATGACGTAAACACTGGGGCGGTATATATAAATATATATATATATATATATATATATATAATGTATGAACATGAAGTATTCATTTAGGTATTCATATCATCATCAAATGCAAATTAATATATTAAACTATGATATTTGCATTTTGCTATGGATGAACTTCTAGATGGCTAGATGTAATATAGATATATCTTAGATAGTTAGATTAGATATATGGCTGGAGATGGATGGACGACCGGTGATAGGTAGGTATGTGGATAGATAGATAGGTAGATAGGTGGAGGTATGTGCATAAATAGGTAGGTAGATAGGTGGAGGTATGTGGATAGATAGATAGGTAGATAGGTGGAGGTATGTGGATAGATAGATAGGTAGATAGGTGGAGGTATGTGGATAGATAGGTAGGTAGATAGGTGGAGGTATGTGGATAGATAGATAGGTAGATAGGTGGAGGTATGTGGATAGATAGATAGATAGATATAAACGCAACAACAAGTTACTTGGACAAAAAAAGTAATTAAAATAATCTTTTGTCAAGTGAAAAACACGCACCCCACTGTATGCAGGTGAGAATTCAATAATAAAGAGGTTACAAGCCTAACCCTTGTCTCATCTCTTGATTAGATTACAGTAAATGGAATATGACGTTGCTGTAGTTTTACAAATTAGTCCGTGAGCTTCAGCCTCCCACCAGTAAGGAAGATAAATAAGATGTCTGGAGAATTTCTTATGAATTTCTAACCCTGACAAGGTTCCTAACTTATTGATAGCATTATCTCTCAGGATCTATACGGCATCTCAGCAAATCAATGTTTTTGTCGCTAAAAAATCACCATGCTTGCTATACAGCGATGCGTCCTTATATTGCATTTTAACAAGTCAATCTCTCAATCAATAGGGGGACATTTTCTTAAGCAGGCTATTAAGGCCAGGTACTAAATAATTATTTTTGTTCAGTTTGTCAATTTTTCTTCTATAACTTGTAAACTTTCATAACATGCACAAAATTATGACCAATAAAAAATTGAAATTGTTTTTATACAACCTTCTAACGCGGCAATTTTCTCAAAATGATATTTCGACAGTTCGACAACTCATGTCTCATAATAGGTAAAGCCACACAATTCTACACACTGTTTCCTACTTAGTAACTAGAAATGTTCAGAGGGATTTTTTAAATATCATTTCATGTGGTATTATATAAACAACAATAGGCAAAAATCTTGTTTTTAACACGTGTCAAGTGTATTTTAACATAATTAACTGAAAGAACAATATTTTGACAAAAAAGCCTCTGTAGATTACTAACCAATTAGTTATTGATCACATTGAAACAAACCAACAACTTCTGTCTGAAGTCAATATTGTGTTTTATGTAATCTGCAAATTGGTGCATACTTAATGAGATAACACATAATTTGCATAAATTCATGGGGGGGGGGGACTAAAAGTCACAATACAAAATTAATTGCATATTTTTGTGTATATTCATCTGGTAATTTTTAATTCTGATAGGACAGGAGTTATGTTTGCCTATTCACCTGTAGTACCATTAAGAGAGATCAGTTGCTCCTCTCTCAATATAATTATTGTGAATTTTAACCCCATCCGCCCCCCCTGCTGATATATTACCTCGCCTCAAAGTGGTACAAAATCAGAAAACTAGATCTGGAGGTTGGTTTGGTAAGCTTAGAGAGAAAAAAAAAAACACACAAAAATAGAAAAAGAAAGAATAAAAGAAAAGAGCCCTAGTGAGAAAGTATTGTTGAGTCGCTGCTGAGAGCTGCGGTCATTACAGCCCCACGTGTTCCTGTAGCTGGCTGGAGCTAGCTGGCTGGAGCTACCAGCGTCCCTTCCCAACTTTAATTAGTTGGTATAGACTTGTGGTGGTGGTGGTGGTGGGGGGGGGTGATGGGGGTGAGGGTGGAGGAATGAACTTGCGCTGAGAGTACCACCGTGTCACAGCCCCGCAGCTCCTTGATCCCTGAGCCCCCGGGGTCACGACCTCAGGGACTGCCCTTCTTAAGACACCGGCGGGGAGGCTGGTGATTGGCCTCTGGAGATTCCCTCGGTGGGGGGGGGGATACTGGCTGGAGGCCACATCTTGTTAAGTGAAAATGAATGGCCCCCCACACACACACAGAGACACATACACACACACACACAACCATGCACACACACAGAATAATACACACACACAGAATACAGACACAGGGACACATACCACAAACAGGCACACGTCTAGACACACACAATAACACACACACACGTACAGACACACACACACACACACACGCACACACACACGCACACACACACGCACACACACACACACACACATAGCACCATACATTTGAGTGGGGATTCCTGGCTATCAGAGAGAGAGAGAGAGAGAGAGAGAGACAGAGAGAGAGAGAGAGACAGAGAGAGAGAGAGAGAGTCCACAGCACGTCTGCCGCAGAGCAAACTCCAACTCTGGGGCCAATCTCACTGGCAGACTGAATGAGATTTGGTCAAGTGTACATGGGCTGAATCCAGCATGACTTTACTTAAGTTTGTATCTTGACAAGTCAAGGACTCGACCCCAAGGATTGTCAACACAAGACAAGTCAATATTGATGGGTGGACATACAACCGTTGCTAAATAATAAATTTATGGAAGAATGTACGTATGAAAAATTTACCCCCCAAAATGTGGGGTAAGGATATTTGAAAAATTATTACAATAATAATTATTATTATAATTATAATAACAACTTATTATTATTACAAAAATGTCTAGTAGTAGTAATAGTACTACTACTAATAATAATAGTAGTAGTAATAGTAGTAGTGGTAGTAGCAGTAGTAGTAAAGGTATAGTACGAGTAGTCGTATATAGTAGTTGCAGTAGTAGTAGTACTAGTAGTAGTATTAACAGTAGTCGTAGTTGTAGTGGTGGTGGTGGTGGTGGTAGTAGGTAGGTAGGCATTTTCAGCATATTTTTTGCTTTGTGAACACTGACTTTATCAGTATTTATTACAAGCCTCTTGCACTCTGTAAACTTCAAAACTTGACTTGTCTTGCAGGCTCTCTAATAATATTTTAGCTTTGTGTTGAAAATACAAACTGAGTGCCAATTTACATTTTGGCAAGTGACATAAGCCCTGCGTTGGCTTTACCTGGCAGTAGTATTAACCACCTGGAGAATGTCCTTCGATTCAGCCACTTCTCATCAGATGAATCAGTGTAATGAGAAAGCTTCTGTCAAAGCAAGATTAGACTTCTTGCTGAGAGAAAGTCAGTCATTAGCAGCCAAATGTATTGCAAATATAACAAATATAATATGTGCGTTTGTTCAGGAACCACTAGTGCTTTAAAAGTAACACTTTTTTATATGTTATATGTTGAATTACCTTACATGTACACCGAACAAAAATCTCACTACACTATCATCGCTTGTCAGGGCCTTACATTTATAATAAATGTATTCAATAGATGGCATATGTGCCATTCATCAAATACAAAGAGCACTGTTGTGTATCCTGTGTATTTGTATTTGTTGTTTTGCTTTTATTCTTCAAGTGATGAAAAGCATATGAGAAGCATACAACACCATGGCAACCCCGTACATCACTGCAACCTTACGTAACCCAGCAACAGATCAACAATCATCTGTCTGACGCAAACATACAACAATACATCCCACTCTCGTCTCATCAAGGCCGACTTGTTGTGTTAATTGTGCTGAACAAATGACGTCTCCTGGAACACTTGTGTACGGGGCCGCCTAATGTCAGCTTTAATTTGGCAACACACGATTCAGCAATAACTAAGTCAATTCACAGGCATTATGCAATGTCGCACACCGCTAATGTGTAACATGCAACATATATTATTATACGCTACGCTGTACCTCGTTAGCTTACATGTCAGAATTAGCCTTTAATTTGGTCTACGCAAAACCTGTTAAATCGATACATCTTTACCGTTTAATGGAAAGTCGGCACGGGAGTCATGTTTGTCGTCATCGGAGCAAGGTTGTGTTTTCTATGTCAAATTAGAGTCAAAACAGGAGGTTGGTTCATATTCCCGTGAAAACCAGCCAATCGGGTCGGTCCAGAGTGCCTTACTTCCTCCCTTCTGCTGGTATGCAAGATTACCCATCCCGCCGTCGGTGGATTATCCCAAAACTTTGGTATCTTGTTATCGCTTATGCACCAACATCTACTCGACAAAAGACTTCCTCCGTGGTTCGATCCTAACAGACTTAGCGGTATTAGACCCGGAGCGTGACACAAAAGGCTTGGATGTTTTCGCCCTCCCCCACAATTAAGAAAAGATTAGACACTACAAATCCACTGCATGTTTACAACAGGTGCCCGGCGAGTCTGAAAACAGAATAGAGGGACCTCTTCCGCCATATGCTAGACGCAATGCAAAATTTTTATTTATACTTTCTAATTTGCACAGTCATACGCTTGATTTAATCGTGATTTATATTTTATATTCAAGCAAAGGTATGGAATGTATTTTATTGTATCCATTTGTCATCGGTTTTGTGTAAACGTAATGTTTGTATTATTAATGAAAATGTTACGCACATGGGAGCAATACAACAGTAAATGGCATCGTAGCGAAGGGGCTGATTTGATCGCATTTATTGATTTCAGGCTTCCACCAATACAATGTAAATGTAAAAACAGGACTGTTTTTAAACAGGACTGTGCCTGCTTATCTCCACTTGAACCGCTAAGCTTTAAAGAGCGTTTGTATGCGTATACATTTACTGCACTTCAATTGTATTTGTCTAAAACTTTTACTCGATGGCTGAGTCCAACAACCATGTTATACATGTATAGCTGACATTTTTCATGTAAATGACCTGTCGCTTAAAATACCTACAGAGGGGCCACTGTAGGGAAATACAAAAATAAATAAAAATACTATATTTACTTTATTAACTGTATTAGTTACCTGCTGTTTATGAGTTGAGGGAGACCTTATATAAGCATACTACCAAATAAGGGTATAAGAACTATTTCAATTCAATGTTATTTTCAGTCCAAGAAAAACAAAAGATGTAATAACCACTACTATTGTATTGCGACTATAAAGAGGCCCATATGAGGCTTTTATTACAGTTTTATTGTCCTCATTATTAGTTGCTATTTGTTTGATCATTTTTAGATCCCTCCAGAATTATGTGTGTGATACTTTTTCCACCAGCATGAATATTTAAAGATGCAATCAAATGCTATTCCTAACGAGTATAATGTTAAAAATTGGACTCTGAGGTGATAGAAAAACGCACGTTCCGGAATGCACAAACGTAATCAAGTAATGATTTTCAAACACACACATATTGGCAACAACGCAAGTTGCTGCTTAGAGACCCTGACCAATAGCAGCAGCTATCATTTAGTCAGTACTTGCGATGCATGCTCATTTTGTTAGCCATACAGTGACATTATGGGATGCGTTGGCAAGGTGGTGGCAGGCATCAGTCAGCTGCGGTATTTAATCTGCTGCTGCTATTTGGATGGCTTATTACTGCTGTCAAAAATCACTCCAAGTGCCTTGTGACTCTGCATTTGACCAGCGCTCATTTACTAACACATTGCTGTTTGCTGTGAGGGCCATGCAGCCAGACAGCTCACACACACACACACACACACAACCACACACAAACACACGAGTGCACACAAACACACACACGCTTGGATGCACTCACACACATACACACACACACACACACACACACACACATACACACACACAGAGCTATTTTAAGTCTCTGACATCACAGCATCTTGCTGTTAGTGCTGCATCAGGACCAGGAGGGCTGATGAAA